>OZ014561.1:19983662-20281162 GCA_963966155.1 Clivina fossor | reverse complement strand
GTTCAGTGTTTACAATATAAGATTTTTTTATTGAAATGTAAGTATCATTTTTAATATAATAAATATTAAGTTGTTTCTCGGAATAAAATATGAATATGATTTATGAAATGCTACTTATTAAAATAATAAATGTATTTTTAATGTCTTTGACAATTTATCATAAAAGTAAAATGTGTTTTGAAGTTAAATATATATATATATATATATATATGCAATTTCTGTTTATTATTGTAATATAAGTAAAGTTTTTGTTCATACTTTCTTTTGTTCTTATTTTGAACAAAGTAATACACTCGTATTAACTTTTTTTCTATTCAAATATATTTCACAAGTAGTTTCTGATATAGATTATAATTCCTAGAAAAATTATATAAAAATGTATTTAATTACATATTATATTTTTTTTAAATTTAACTAATTTTCAATACGTTTGTTGTTTAAGAATAACATATTTATTTTGAATCTCGAAGATAATTAGTTAAACCTACACTTAATCCAAAGTTTAAATAAAATGGTTTTAAATTAAGTTTATTTGATTAACTGTAAATTAGAAACCTATCACTGCTAATGCACATAAAATATTGTCAATAAAACTATAAGATTCAGTATCTTAAACATAACTGTTAAACTCATTATACAATAATAATATTTCAGAACTCATTATATTAAAATAAAAATCAATTTTAAAACACTTTGTATATAATTTATATGTAATTTTGCCAAAAATTACTTTCAAAAGTGAGGTGAGAATTCGGATCAAAGTAACTAGATTAAAAAATAAAGTTATATGATATATCTTAAACAAATTGTCGTATGTTTTATTTAAAAAAATATATAAACAATCTTTTGTTTTTTTTTAATTATTATATATTCGTTTGAATTGTAAGATTATATAATACAATGTTAATTAAAGCAACTTAGTTTGGCTGACTTAACTTTTACGCTTCATCAGGCTAAATTTAATCGTTCTCAACTCAAGAAAGTTGAAAATTAAAGAAACTAAAACAAAAACTAACTTTACCGAAATTAGTCTTTTAATCCTCCCACGCAAAGAAAAAAAAATCAATATTATTTTAGCTTATCTGATAAATAATTAATGTTAACCCTACTTAAAATCATTGTCCTACTTTTGACTTCAACCAATTCAACATAAAAATTAATTAATTGATTTATAATAACATAATACAATACATACATACATACACATTCACGCCATGTTCCCAATAACAATAAAAATTTATAAGATCAATCACTGTGAAGGCAAAGAGTTAAATAAAATTCGGCTTTCATTAATTAAAAAAATCTATAAAAATTTTATGATCTAGTTATTTAATTTGTTACCTAGTAATTTATTTCTATGTTCTGTTTTATTTACTGTAAATATCATTTGTATCAGTTATCAATATTAATATAAAACTTAAGCATTTGTTAATAATGTTATTATTTGACTAGTAATATGAAATCTCGGTTCTACATACGGAGTTTTGTAACATAACATAAATATTTCGATAAATTGAATAACAATACAATTATTGAAAATATAAATATTAAAATTTTAAATTTTCAATATAAATTATTGTCAAGTATGATGTGAGTGATATATATTTTATACATTCACTAAAAATTGTAATATCTCTGTAGATATTTAAATTCTTTTCCGATTTTCTACTATAACCAGTCAAAGATTCATGGAGTAACAAATGCGAAATTGTCATGTTTGATATTTCCTTTTAGAATTTATTGTACAATCACATTCTGTGCTGTAGGTACTGTAAAATGACAATAATATAAAATTCTAGTAAAATAAGATTTTTCTTTATTCTATTTATAGTTATCTAGAAATTCCTTAATGTAAAATTGAAATAAAACCTTATCTGCCTCACCGATTATAAAAACTATTGTATCTCTCATTCTTGACGTCCTTTATAATGTAATGTCAGAAACTGTTGAAATATCTGTATGATTATGAGACGAGTGGATATTGTACCTATACTGCAAAAAAATTGATGTGAATTTACATATTTTATAAATGTTTTGACTGTTAATAGTTATGCAAAATTACATAAATTTATATTACTTTTTTTACATACTTACATACATACACAATCACGCCATGTACCCATATGGGTGTGGCACAAACTCTTTTCATCATCCCGAAATCAGTCGCCTCCAAACATTCCTATCCAAACAAGCAACTTTCGCTTCATCCACATTCATAGTTACTCTCATACATGCTCTTTTAAACCTACTACTTGGAAACTTTCGCTCAAGCAAAACACTCTCAATCATATCACTCCAACTACTCATCGGACGTCCACGCAAATGTATACCATCAAAATGATTCAAATAAATCTTTTTAACCAAACGTTCATTAGATATTTTACGGTTTACTTTAATAAATATTTTTAAATAAAATGATGCAATTAGTAAAAAACTATGTGGAATTTATTATGTTATTCAGTTAAAATTTAATAATAATATAAATCATATGATAGTATATTATGTTACGAGGAATAGAAAGTTATGATTATTGTATTGAGTTGTACTGTATCATATATTGTATTGTATTGAATATATATATATATATAATTTTTTTCCGAAAGCTTGCACTTTGAATTGAGTTGTTTTTATTTTTGACTGAAAATCCCACGAAACTAATAATATAAATATTTACAGTCACTAAAACTAATATATATATATATATATATATATATATATATATATATATATATAATTTCGATATAATACTTTTTTATTCGCAGATAGATTTTGTAACATCTGTATTTATATCCATCTACTATATCTATATCTATCTATTTTTCCTAAGGGTTGTAATATCTATACTAAATATCAAAATAAATTTATTAAAATTAAAATTGTGTTTGATTTTCATATGAGATTCGCACATTGAGATGTTTCGCGGTAGACGACAGTTGGTCTGGAGTTAGATTCCCGTGTGACATTTGCACATCCAGATGCTTTGCGGTCCACTGATATTTGAATTAAGAAATTCGCGTAGCATTTGCATTTCAAAGACGCCTTGCAGTACACGTAATTATCAACAAAAGTCATTAGAGACAACATCATATGTTGCTAAGTTTACATTTACAAAGATTAAACAATATGACAAATGAGTAGTTCAGTCGGAAAATCGAATAACGAATATTCAACCAAATATTCGGCTATATCGAAAATAGTACACAATCAAAATAATTGTGTTAAATTAACATAATTTTAACAAACTTTGTGTTTCAAGAGGTTCACTATCTAAATTTTGTTAATTTAATAAAATATAATAGCCCGTATTCTCATCTCACTTTTAAAAGTAATAATTGTCAAAAGTACTTTTGACTTATTAAACAATTTTAATTAGTTTATTTGAATTTTATAATATTAGATATATATTTTTTTATTAAAAATAGAAATACTACTCATATTTGATAAGAGGTAGAAGTAAAGATTGATTTTAAAGCAAAAAAATAAAAATGTATTTTTTCATAAACAAAAGAGTTGGGTTTTTGCTGAATATTAACACTTTCAAAATATATTACATTTATTAAAATATATTTTAACACTTTAACACAATGTATGTTATTTTGACAACATATTTTGTGTTAGTTTAACAACAAAATAACAAACAAATATCTAAAAATTTTACTGTGAATATTTTTTTGAAAATTTACAGCATGATTGTATTACAAGGCCTTTTTAAAGTGTGGCTTAAGTAAGGCTTTTTTTTTAAATGTTAAAATGTTAGCTCTACTTGTCTGAACTCGTTTATTTGTTAAAAGTGTATCGACTAGTAAAATCGTTAAATGTAACCCCAAAATTAGTGTAGCAATTGAATTAAATACTCATGTATCTTAAATATTTCTTACATTTTTTACTTATAAATAAATAAGTGACAATGTCATTTTTCGTTGGATTATTATTAAATTTAATTATTTACTCTTAATATAAAAAAATATATAAATATGTTCTCCTTGTATGTACCTATAGCTTAATAATTATAATTATAGTTGAACCTAAGATAACATATTTCTCGTACTTTAAGTCCGTAAAAAATAACGGTCCGTTAAAATAAAAATTCAAAAATTTCGTAAGTAGTATCGTTGCTACATAGCAAGATTTCTTACAGAATCTCAAAATTTTTATTTTAACGAACTGTTGTTTTTAACGGAACTAATATAAAATACACCCGTTTATAAGTTAATTTTATTTTGGGTAAGTGTTACCTACATTACTTTTTATTTGTATTTTTTTTTAAATAAAGCAATAAAAAAGTGTAGTACTTTACTTATTTCGTACAACCAAATACTCGATATAATAATAAAATATTCGGCCAAATACCGAATAAGCTGAATAATTATACGGTCTCAATCCCAACACTTCAATGCATATATATATTTTCTATAAAATACTACATAATTTATAAAAGATATTACAAATTTTCTTATATTAATATTAGGTTAGGTTAGATTAGGTTAGATAAGATAATAAAAATGGTTTATCACTTTATGAAATTAATTATAAAAAAGTAAATAAAATAAAATAAATTGACACCTGTCAGAGTCACCCGCTATAAAATATAATTCGTAATGAAATTTAAAACTATAAATTCCAAATGAAATAAAAAGCACAAATGTGTCAGTGCCATAATATTGGTAATTACAATATAATTAAAAAATACCTATATATAAATATATAGTATAGTTTATTGTCAATATTTTCTTATATAACATTCCCTTTTGAAAATAAAGATTCATTCTACTATCCTATTATTAATCAATCATTAGTTGATAATAATATTAAGAAAAAATAGAAAAGAATTTAACATAATAAAAAAATCTATCAAAACTCATTTTATAAAATTAAACAGCTTTAGGTTATATCAATATTTTAATGCGCTTGAAGAAAAACACCATTATTTTGACAATAAATAAAAAAATAAAAAATAAATTTTTATTTTTTAAGTCAATAAATATACATATTAAGCCCTATTCTGGTTGATATTTTTGTGCTGAATATATATGTAAAAATTTAATTATAATAATGTAAATTTCAATTGACTAATATTACATTATATTAAAAAAAAAACTAATCTTTAAATATATTCGTACATATTTACTGAAATCATAGTATAATGTGATATCCCTAAAGATATTTAAACAGCATTCCGATTTTCCAGTATTAAACGATTAGAAAGTTTTTAATGTTCTGTTTTTTTCTTTCTCTTTAAATTCATTTATGTTGTCACTGAACTATTTTGATATTTTGGAATAGTTAGTGATAAAAAGAATATTAAAATAGTTTTTTTAATTTTCGTTTCTCTATCATGTTTTTATTAAAAAAATTCAAAACTATATATTGCTTTTAAATGTCAATATTTCCAATTTTTATTTATTCTGAAGATAAATAAAAAATCATATGCAGTTGCCTAAAAATGTATCTTCAGAATAAATGACAATATTTTATTGCCTCATTTAAAAATTATTCCAAGAATAAATTTATTTCAAAATTTGGAAATTATGGATTTAAGCAAACTACTTAAAATTAGTAATATATACAACGATAAAGCTAAAGTTGTTTGTTTGAATAGGAATGTTTGGAAAAAACTAATTTCGGGAAGAGTTTGTGCCACATATTTTTAGGTACATGGCGTAATTGTGAATGTATTATTTTTTTATTAAAAAAGTTTATATAAATAAATAAAAAACTAATAAAATCTATGTTGATATTTATGTAAAATAATATTTGTTTACAATTTTTACAAATAAAAGGAGATAATGAAAAATTGAGAATGCTAAAAATTCAATTGTTACCGTATTTCCAAAATAAAATTCAATAGGGGATGTTTGTTATATATACGCGAGTCAATTGATATGACCGCATTTTGAAACCAATTTTGTTTTGACAAATATCTTTTAAAATAACACTAATAATATTTTGCAAAAAATATTCAATTTTTTAATAACTACAAAAAAACCATTTAAAAACATTTACCTGCATATAAATTACCTCTTTTTGTTTTATTTAAAAATTAAATTAAACAATATATTTTATTACATACTTCAATAACAAAAATATCGTAAAAGATATTTTTCTATTTCTGTTTAATAATACGGTCATAATATATATATATATATATTTGTATTCTGCTATATACTCATCTCAATGGGTTATGAAATAAAAACTCACAGTTTTTGACCAATCACAATTCTTTAAAACTTTTTATTAACTTTATACTGCATATAGTTTTTGCTAATTTTTTGTTTCTATACTTTTTTTTGCTTAAATGTGACAACTGATGTAATTTATCAATTAAATTTGCTGCATTCAAAATTTAAAAAAATCTTTATTCTTATTCCTAATGCTGTTTTAAAATAAAATGCAATTTGAATATTATACTTATAACAGAAAAATTCTTTGTATCAACATATTTTTAATGAAAATACTGATGAAAATATTAACGTAAATTGAATACAACTAATTTTAATTTTAACAATTTATGTTCGTAAAAATATAAAAAAAAATTGATAGCGAAGGATTCTCTCCGTCCGAAAAATTCGAAAAATTTTAGGCGTAAAGTTTATCTTGGTAACTTTTCTGATGTTAGATATTAGTTTAATGGTGGAGGTGCGAAAGTTTCCAAGTAGTAGGAATAAAAGAGCATGTATGAGAGGAATTATGAATGTGGATGAAACGAAAGTTGCTTGTTTGGATAGGAATGTTTGGAGGCGACAAATTTCTGGAAGATGAAAAGAGTTTGTGCCACACTCTTTTGGGTACATAGCGTGATTGTGTATGTATGTATGTGGAGGTGCCGCAGATTTCAAAGATTGCTGTAGATATTGTCTAGCTTTATACTTTCGCTTAGATCTAGTTTTGAAAACTGTAACAACCCAAGTACTTAATTTATATAAAAAAATTAATTAAAAAATTAAACAAAAAAATAATGCTTTCAAAGAGTAGAATACTAAGGAATGAAAATACTATTTTGTGTTCTGATTAAACACATGACTAACTAACTGAGCTTTCAAATTAAGCAGGTTTTAAATTCGATAGAACATATAAATTTAAGCACTTGTTTATGTAACCAGTACAAAAAATACAAAAATTGTGTCCACATTAATCAAGTATTTAATTTAACTAACTATCAAATAATTTTAACCGAGATTCAAAATACTGGCCCTGAAACTAACCATGAACAATTGTAAATATCCCTACTCTAAGTACCCGGCTCATCTCTATCCGAACGGGGGGGGGGGGCAACATGCAAGTGTTGCGAGGGTGTGAGTTGGTCTGCGGGGGTGGACATCGCACGCACGCACTAGGGGGCCCCACCGTGGTGGTGGTGCAACCTACAAAACGTGTCGACGCGCGTTTGCCGCGCATAGACGCACAACGACGCGCTTACCATTCGAATCAGAAACGCTTGCCCTTTGCCTGGAACACACCGAGAGACGCCTGCTGCTGTCCTGTCCCCGACGCGACGCTTTCTTCATTCACACAACCGACGGCGAAAGTAACACTCCGGCCCCCACACACACAACTCAATCCAACTCACCGAGAGACTTGTTCTTCCTCTGTTAATATATATATATATAGATAGAAATTCGTGTGACGCGCAACGCTCCTGCAACAGTGTTAAGCTGGTGGCGGCGAACTGAAAATTAGCGGTTACTGAATTTGAGCGCTAATTCGAGACACGAGATTTACTCACGCGGTTTGCCCTTCACGGAAAAGCAAGGCTGATTGAAGAATTTTCGCGGCTGATTCATACAAAAACTACAAACGGTGAGTCTTTTTAAAGTTCTGTAGTAGTTTTTAGAATTTTTTATGAGTGAATTTTTATTTCATATAACATTCTTTTATATTTTAAAAATAACATTTATTAAAAACAATTTATTAACGTATTGAAAGAAATAAATTAGCAATTTTATAAATGATATAAAAGTTTACAAGTGTTTTAGGTACTTTTAAAACTTTTATAATCGTAAAGATTTAGTTTAATACATTTTTGTATTAGTTATTTTGTGTTAATTATTAATAAACTTTGTACTAACAAGTTTAACATATAATCACTATCATTTTTCTTATATTAATTTTTTGTTTATTTAAATATTTTTTTAAATAAAGTTTTAATAATATTTTAAAATTATTAAAAACTACAAAATAATTTCACTAAAAGTTTTTCAGTAGTTTTAAAATTTATAAATTAATAAATTTTAATTATTTTTTAAAAATAATATGTATTGAATATAATTTATATTATATAGTTATATAAACAATAATATTTTTGTAAAATTTTATAAAAGTATTTAAAACTTCTATTAGTTTTTAAAAATAAGTAGTATTTTTTTGTTAGTTTTTAAAACTTTCAAAATACATTAAAGTATCATCGTTTTACTATTTAATTAATTCTATTTGATTCATTAAAATTTATTTTATGTATAAATGTAAACATCAATAATTAATAATAAGTTTTTGGATTTTACAAAGTTCTTAAATTTGTTTATAATTTTTTCCTTAAAAATTTTATTTAATACTTTATTTAAAATTTTGCTTATACATATATATGATATAAAATTTAACAGTGAAATATATAAGTAGACATCCTAATTTATTAATGAACAAAATAAATCTTTTTAAAAAATAATAAAATTTAAAATGCAAAAGTATCATAAAAGCATTTATTATTATATATTAAAATTTAAACATTATTTTTAAAATGAATTATAATTGAGTTCAAAACATTAGTTTAATTAAAATAAACAGAAAAACAAAAAAAAATATAATTCTAATTTTTAAATATTTTTTTTATCAAAAAAATATGTATAATGCAAATTAATTACAAAATAAAAATATATATAATATTATGCGTTATTATGTTACACGCTAATAAAAAACATATTACACATTTAATTAATTTATTATAAATTTTACATTAAAATAATTAAATATTAATAAAATTTGTAATTTTTGTATAGTATTTTCAGTTTTATTAGTATTTTAAATAAAATAATTAAATAAAAATTACATAAACGTTAGTTTATTGGTGGAGGCGCCTGCAGATTTCAAAAATTGTTAAACACATATTGTCTAGGATTTATACTTTTGCTTAGATCTAATTTTGGAAACTGTAACAGTCCACGTATTTAATTTATATAAATAAAAAATTAATTAAAAAATTAAACAAAAAAAATAATGCTTTCAGAGATTAGAATACTGAGAAATATGAATACTATTTTGTTTTCTGATTGAGCGCATAAATAACTAACCCAGCTTTTAAATTAAGTAGGTTTTAAATTCATAGTTAAATTTGATAGATAAAACATATAAATTTAATCACTAGTTTATATATTATTTATGTCATTTATATATTTTTTTCTGATGATATACGTACAATACATAGTATCGTTAAATATTAATTAAAACTTATACAGAACTTAAATCTAAAGCTTTTATATTTTAATACAATGAGTTTTGAAAGTTTCTTCATGATAAGTTTGTTAATTTTAGTACGAGTATAATGAATTCTAAAATATTTTTTACTATGTTAAAAAATAAATAATTTAATAATTCTATTGTTAAATAAACATTTATCTAATATATTTCAATACAGTTGATTTTCTTGTATTTCATAAATAGAGAAATAAAAAATAATAATATATATCACACTATAAATTTTATGTATTCCATTAAAAAAATTAAACTTTTCTTTTTAATTACTAAGTAATAATATAGTGTAAGTTTTGTCTGAAACAGTTTTTAAATGTTAATTGCACATATTTACTATTTATATAGTAATTTCTTTCAGAAAATCACTGTAATAAAACAAAATATCGCGTGACTACACGGCAAATTAATAGAGATTATATTAATCTTTATGTAACTTCTCTAGTATACCTTTTAATTATATTATTTAATATTATATAATTTAGTGAACTTTTATCGTAAATTTGTATCTCATATTGTATATTTTTTTGGGGTTAAGTTTTAATATATTTCACTTAATAAAGCCTCATTCAAACTGCCGTTTTAGTTTTAGTTTTACGTATAAGTACATGAATTTTACCAATCAAAACACTCGTTGTAAAAACAAGAAAATGTGTTAAGGGTTTGGTTTGATCCAACTAAACTAAAACTAAAACTAAAACAAAAACTACAGTCTGAATGAGACTTAAATGTTACTGTTGATAATGAAAAATAAAACCATAGAATATAAAGTTATTTTTTTAAATATAATTTATGAAACACGATATCAAGTAGCATTTTAAATTTATATATATTTTTAGTTCATTTCACTAACAATTTATTTAATTTCTATATGAATTCTTCATACTATTCATTATTCATATTTCATTAGGCAATTAGTATATTATATTATTATCACTTCATTAAAATAACTAAAATATTAAATATATATATATATATATATATATATATATATATATATATATATGGCATTGACATGAAATGAATATTCTATGACAGTTTGTCTCGTTAATATTTTAGTTAAAAGTTTTACTAAAAATAAATAGTTTTTTTTTTTTCAAGATAATGGATTTTTTATGTGAAAAGTAATACCACTTATCTATTATACTGCAATACCTAATAAATTTACATCTGTCATCTGTCAATTACAAAATTTATTTACTATTTTATAATATTTATTATAATATTAAATTAAATGTTTTACGTTAGTATAATATTATTATATATTAGAACATATAATGGTATATTATGTTACGAGGAGCAAAAAATAATATTTATTCTGTTGAGCCCAAATACTTATAGCGGAGGCAGAACCGAGGCTTTAAAAAGGCTTGAAAATTTAGTTCTGTATAAATTTTAATTGAAAATCGATGTTTCGACGTACTCTACCTACATCATCATTAGGAAAAAATTATACAAATGACTTATACAAAAAATAAATAGAACATAGCAACAAGTTACTAGGATTAGAACTCATTGTGTTAAGATATAATAAGTTCTAATTTTTTTTTACTATCTTGACATTATATTTGATACGTGATATGTGAGAATTAATGATCGAATACGCAATTTCTGATAAATCTGGCGGTGAATAATTGCATTTCTTTCATTTTTTCACACATTTTAAGTAATGAAAAAGTTAATATAAATATCAACTGATATGCAAATTATTTTTGTATCTTAACAGAAAAGTTTATTTTTCTGTACAAAGTTGAATTTTCCAATTTTATTTATTTTGAAAATGCTATTGTTGTAATCCCTAGTGTTTGTTTATAAACATTAGATAAATTTTCATATTTTGGGAACGTGGTCTAAAATACAATTGCATATTTATGCTATTATCGAAAACAAAGTATTTGGAAACTATACCATTGTTTGTGTTATTAAGAATTATTTTGTTTTGCTTTTAAATAATGCATTTGTATCTTATATACACAATTACGCCATACACCCAAAAAGATATGGCACAAACTCTTTCCACTATCCCGAAATTAGTTTTCTTCAAACATTTCTATCCAAACAAGCAACTCTAACTTCATCCAAATTCATCTAATCTATCTCATACATGCTTTTCTATTCCTCCTACTGGAAAACTTTCATAGAAAAAAAATAATATAACTATGTCATTTAATTCGAATTAAACTGTTAAATTTTAGATGATTTGTATATTTAATTAGGTGATATTTCATTAGTTATTTTATCTACATACAAATTAGTTGAAATTAAATTGTTATTTCAAATAAAATTTCGATAAATAATCTAATGTTATTAGATAAATCAACAAACAACAATACTACTTATATAAATAATTTTTTTTTGTAATAAAAATGATAAAATTCGTTTTTTCAGCAATATGATTAAAGAACAGCTTCAATATTTTCAATTTTCATATTTTTTAAGGTAAATTCTGACAGATAAATTATAATATTATAATTCATGTGACATTAGAAAGATGAATCGAATTTTTACTAGGAGATTTTTTAAAAATTACCTGTTAAGTGAAAAATTAAATGTACATCCCTTTGACATACATGTTCAAAAAACTTTTTTCTGTAAAATTATTCCCAGAAAATTTAATTACTATACAATATTCAAATTTTGAATACATTAAAATTTAATTAGAATTATTTAACATTTGTAATGTAAACAATTTTTTTTAATATAAATATAGTAATTATTTTCAAATTTCTACAACCATAACAATATTCAAATGGTATTAATTAATACAAATTTTAATTACAATATAATAAATTTTTGGGTTCATTAAAATTTTGACTAAATTTGGCTAATAAAATTTAAACAAATGTAGCTAGTTTAATGTTATATCTACCATTATTTACATTATATATTAACAAAAATTAAGTAATTCGGCAATGCCAATTTGCCGCAATTTGTTATATGATATATACATGCGATAATGAATCTAAAGGTTGGTTTACATTAGTAGAGTAGTATGAAGTACAGTACATACTATTCACGACTAAAGCAAGTTTAATTTCTTGTAGATTTTTTTCTATGTAATAAATCACATATGCCTTATGTACATTTAGTCATATACTATCCATGAATCATATGTGACTCATGGACAGTCTATGTGTTAATTCTCAAACAGTTTTTGAGTAAATTAATATTGTCGTAGTTATATGATGCCAAAAATAATTTATAACACTGAAATATGACAATCGGTTAAATTTAATTTAAATTTTATTGCGCTTTTGAAATGTGCAATATTTATGCAATTAAATGCGAATTATAAATTAATATACCAGTATTTATTTATCAGATTTATGTCTATATGTCTATAATTGGTTGGTTGTTTATTTTAATTTAATTATTGTTTGTGACGTAGTATCCATTAATATATTGTTAACTGTTTAATAATATTGATTTATATTTAAATGTTATAATTAATTTTAATGTTATTCTAATAATTTTCGATTTTGTAACATTTAAAATTATTGTAAATTTTATATTCAATTAATTTATTAAATTATTTATAATATGATGTTTATTTCTTTCTAAATAAAAAGTATAGAAGCAAAATATTATTATAAACCAGAAATAAAAATATATTAAGAACAAGATGTAATATTTTATATTAATATAACAAATAGTACAAAATATTATAAATATATTTATATAAATTTATAATTGTAGTTAAGATACAGCTACAAAATATCCTTTAAAAATTTATAAAGCTATAGATACAGCTACTTTTTTCCAAAAATAACTTAAGCTAGAGCTATAAGCTATTATAAAAGTAGTTGTCAAATCATAAGCTACTTTTTAAGCTACTTTGTAAATGATGCAAACACCGTACTAAAAACTTTTTTCCTTTTAGTCAAAGTAATAATAAAAAGCAACTACGTTAGGAAAAGTAATGATTAAGCATAGAAAAGTGGCTGTAAACTACTAAAAGTAGCTATAAACTACTAAAACTATAACTGTAAGCTACTACAAGTTACTCTAAGCTACAAAAAAAGCTATAATCTACTAAAAGTAGCTACAAAAAGTAGCTATAATCTACTAAAAGTAGCTACAAATCCTGAAGCTGTAAGCTATAGCTGTTTTTATTATTTGTAGCACAACTACAGCTACGAGCTACAAGTAGCTCGTGTATATATTACATGTTAGCTACATGTCTAAAATAATTAGTACAATGTTCAAAATAGTAGGGTAAAAGAGTAAAAATTTTCGAGGGTAATTGAATTTGTAGCCTTATTAGTGCAAAAAATTGCCCTGCTCTTATGTATTTTAAAATATTGTGACTTTACCTTGATGAAAGGGCAAGAAATACGAAAAATAAGGGTAAATAACTGCCTTTTTACCCTTTTCTGGGATAATAAAGTACTCTTTTGAATTTACCTATTTAGAGTAATCATATTTACCCTTTTTAGGGAACTAATATGGGTATTTTTTTTCAAACAGTGTAACATTATTTTTGTGTTAATTTATTATGATAAAACATAAAAATCATTATCGAATTAAAAGTGGAAGACAGTGTTGGAGTTAAAGTCGGAGTCGGATAAAAAAAACATTTAAAGTTGCAGTCGATTGATTATATTATCAATTCCACAACCCCTAGCTAAAACACAGCTTGTGGTACCAGCCAATGTGTTTATCTTTATTAGTAAAACAAAAACAAATCGTTTTAAATAACTTACAGAAATAATTACAGTGTTTAAAATTTATTATTATTTAAAAGTTCTAAAGATAAAATATATGATTTCAAAGTAACCACTTGCCGGCTACTATTATTTTAGCGTGATAGTAGTTTAATAATAGCCAATAGCGACACAACTCTTTGTGATTTACCAGTACTGTTCCTGGGCAAAGGACACTAACTCATTTAGTATGCTCTTCGATGGCTAAATTTTCAATTGTTTTAGTAATACCCTCTGTATACTGCGTACGTGTCGGTGTATCTGTATAGATACATGTGTATTTATAGTGATATTAGAAACCTGTAGGGCACAACACAAAAGTTTGGTGGTAGCATTTATGCAAATTTGATTACGACAAAAACAAAAAAACTGAAAATAAACTAAAACGAAAAACAATTTTGCCCGATTTAGATTTATATTCAGTACCGTTTAGGAATTTTTTATTTAATATTATGGTAATATTGGCAGAGTTGATGACTATTTCATATCGTAGTTATGAATATTTATTTTATGTTGGTTGTAATGGTTATAGATTTAAAAGGTTTTTAATAGGAATATTTTGAAACATTAGTTGGATAAAAAAAATCTAGGAAAAAATTAATTGTAATATTTGTTCATACTTGTGTATTAAATATAGATTATTTATATTATAAATTAAATATTTAACTCGTAATTTACGACAAGGATCTATTGTAAAATGGAAACTTTTTTACAGTGAATAATTGAATTTTTATACATTTTATCTTATTATCAAAATTATAATTTTTTTATCATAAAATATACGTTTGTATGGACGTTCGATGAGTAGATGGAGTGGTATGTTTCCAAATAATGAAAATAGAAGAGTATGTATGAAAGCAAAAGTTACTTGTCTGGATAGGAATGTTTGGAGAAAACTTTTCGGAATAGAGATGTACACTTTTGTGGGTATATGGCGTAATTGTGTAAAATAAAATGTAATTTATTAATGTAATAAATATTTTACATTATTACTTTCATTTTAATCTGCGAACATAATGATCGAAAACTTTTACATGTAATTATTCGTTATTTAAAATAAAAGTGAAAAATTAGAGAGATTCCATCTATTTATTGACAATTGTGTGTTTGTTGCAAAGAAAAATGCCGATATTCAAAGTCATTGATTAAATCGATTTGTTTGTAGTGAACTAGTTACTCTCACTTCATTTTAAATTGCAAGTTGTGTGCGATTTATTATTTGTACACTAGTCTTCTAATTGGAACAAATCAATGCATTTTTAGAAATGACTTTTCAGTATTGTAGAAATAATTTACACAGTAATATAAAATATAAAAATATACATATATTATATAATATACAGACAGGGAACGCTTGAAATTAAAATTATTATTAGGTATTTCGTTCGGTAGAAAGTAGCGAATATTATGTTGGCGTACACTACACTGTAGCTAAGCATAACTTCTAACCGCTGGATAAATAGATTTTACAGCGGGAATCCTGCATGAGAAGCATTTTCATCAATTTCACATCATTTTGGCATTTTTCAGAAAACAAAATCTAATATTTCTACCAAAAAAAAAACATTCATTTTTTTCAAAGCTACTTATTATTTATATTTTTAATGCGATATTTTTACGTCATTATAGTATATAAGAAACGTATTTTTTTGCCGTCTCTCTAAATGAGCTGTATTATTTCACCGAAATGCAGTGTACGAGGCAATTATATACGATGTGTCTAAGAAAATTATATACAATGTTTTTTTTTTTATATATAAATATACAATGTATTAACTATATGCAATGTGTCTCAAAATCATATATTATATATTAAAAAAATATTTATTAACATAAATATGTATTTCGACAGCGATGCTGTCCTCATCAGTACAAGAAAAAAATACAAAATAATACATGTTGTCGCTTATTTATAGTATTATATAAATAAATACTAGTTGTTATTGGTTATTGGCAGGTGTTTAATGAATAGTAATAAATTATTTTGTAGGGGAAGTTAAATCTATTGTTCATTAATTTATGTTTGTTTTCATACATAAAAATTAATTCCAAAGTATATTTAATCTGCTAAAATTTGTGCAATTGCATATCACATTTAACATTTTCTAACAAAAATTTATTTCCTGTATTGTATTGATGTAATGCAACTGTTGATTTAAAAATCAATTTGTTTATTTTTTATGTTATGTCCTTTTTCTTTTTGTTGTTTCTATATCCAAGTTATTTTATATAATTAAATTTCAGAATTTTTTAGTTTATTCTTTTTATATGTGCTATTGTTATTGAATATATTCTTAAGTTTAAATTTATTTGAAAATAACAATAAATGTAGTATTATTTCAGTGTTTGAATTAAAATTTATTAAATTTTTTTCTTTCTTTGAAAATATACTTCTTTATTACAAATTAAAATTAATAAAATATGTATTAATATACCAATTTTTTCCAAGCCGTCATTAACAAACATTTTAATAAAACTTCATCATTTAAAATTTTAATATACATTTTGCCATTTTTCATTATTTTAATAAAGTTTAATTTAATGTTAAAAGCTTTTTTGCGATAGAAAAACTAGTACCGTATATAAAATTATGAATAAATTTTCTATTCTCAATAATTTATGTAAGTTATTGTTTGCTAATACATATGCAAAATGTTCTTCAACAATTTTTATTTTGTAGCTTAAAAGAAAAATCTAGTTTATTCTAGTTTATAAATTTGTATAATTAGACCTATAAAAGTTTGCAATTTTTTAATTAGTTTAATTTTATTTTACAAACTAAATTATATAAATCATCATTTATAAAAATTATGCATTGTGTAGGATTTAATGTAAATTATATATTAATAAGAGAAGCAAAATAAGTTTGCAAAGAAAAATATAACATCAATCAGTATGAAGAAACTGATTTAAATCGAATTTGGCTTTCTTTAATGGGTTGGAATTAAATGCACTATAATTTAGAATATATTCAATTTAATATAGATCATATTCACTTTGATAAAAACAATTTGCACGCATAACAAATATATTGCATGAAAAAAAATAGTAATTCCACTATAATTAAATTTATTCAACTTTTAAAAAAATATTTTAACTTTGAAAAAACATAATGCAAACAAAAAAATATTATCACTTGTGTTAATTACTTTTCACTATAAAACGGATACTTTCCACTATGTAATTCGTATATTATATTTTTTTTCTGATGATTTATACTTGCAGTATTATTAAAAATGTAGAAAAAAAGTTTTTGTTTTTTGTTTTAAATAAAAGTATTATATTTTATATTAAAATATTTGGTAAACAAAACTGACTAGATTAATATGATGCAGTTTTATTATTACTTTTGATATTAAAATTCAAAAACAACGAAAAAATATATATATAAAATATAATTATTGTAATATTATTCGAGAAATTTTTTAAACAAATATACTGTACATGTTTTTTAATTAAAAAAATGTTAAATATTACAAAAAAAGATTTGTTTATGGGTAAAATACTTATATTTTTTTCACTTGAAAGTTAATTAATTTATTCATTTTTGTGGGATTTATAACTTCGGAAAATATGTTAAGAATGTTTGCTTTTAATAAAAATAATTAAAAAAATATGTAAGTAATACAAATTTAGCATAATTTTTTTTGTACATGAAAATATAAATTTTGATTAGTTTTGCTAAAAAACATGTTGTTTTTTTTCTAAAAAGTTTAAAAATATATTTAATAATATAGAAAATATTAATAATATTATAATATTTTATTTATATTTGTACATACGTACACAAATACGCTATGTACCCAAAGAGTGTTCTATGTTGCTTATAGTAATTAATATATATATTTTTTAATTATTAAATATTAATTATTATAGCAATTAGTAAAAAATTAATAAAAGTAAAATAAGTTATAAGTCCTTGTTTTTTGAAGATCTTTGATATCAATAATAATGCATATCTCATTTTGATTGAACTAAATATATTCTGCGATCTAAGCATTATTAGTAAATAGAACAGCCAAGAAAGTTATACGATATAATTATAGCATTATTCTATGCAGCGTAACTTGAAATAGTTTGAAATCTTTGACACAAAATTTGATTCTCATCCAACGAATGATTACTTTATTAATCACTGATAAGTTATTATTAGATTTAAAACTATAAATATAGAAGTATATTCTTTATCGATAATTAAGTACTTGCACAAGAACAAATATATCCTAATCAGCTGCTTTTGATCTCTAAAAGAATTTCATACATGTTTCTATATTGTCAAATTTAAATGGGAGTGTAGTGTAGTTTTTTTAATAAAATTATAACTTAAAATATATGTGTTTTAATGTATTTTTTTAGCTTTAGCTTTATCCATATTGAGATAGTTTTAGGCAGAATTTTTTTGCAAACACGTGAGTATTTCGTTGTCTAACCTCAACACATCAAAAAAAGAATTTGACGATTAATATCAAATGATGAATAATATCAAAAACAGCTGATTAGTCTATATATGTCCTCGAGCAAGTACTTAATAATGTACATATTTTAAACTGAATTATATAATTTATTAGGTATTTGAAATAATATTTCAGTAAATTTTTGGAATAAAAATTTCAAACTTAGTTTTCCAGTTTTTAAAAAATTTGCGTCTAAGAAAGTATAAAATGTAATAAAAAAATTTGGTCCTAACTTAATAAAAGTGTGTAAAAATTTGTGCTCTAATGGGATTGGAAATATTATTAAATTTCGATCAAATATTTTCAATATTTAATATAGCAGAAGTATTTGAAAAAGTTTGTGGATATGAACTAGGTAATATACATGCTTCATTTTACTAAAAATGTAATTTTGTATTAATAACAAATATCAAATAACAATAAAAAACATGTTGGCAGTGAATATTATTTTTGTCAGAAAAAAAAAACAAATTTTGTTTTGTGATTTTTAGTAAATATTTATTCGGAAACAGATTGAATTTCTAATTAAAAAAATATTATCATTAATGTATAAATAATAGCTAGATTTACAATACTGTAAGTAAGTAATAGCATTGTTATTTGCTTAAAATTGCAAAAAGTTAAACTGACGATTCTATCAATATTTTAGTTTACTAATTACATTTTACAAATAACAAATTAGAAAAATAATTTTTTGTATGTAAAAATTGTTAGTTAAATTTTATCCAATGTTTTAAATAGTGTTTAAAATAGCGAATTAATTGTCAGTATAAACTAAAGTTAGTATATAATACCTTTTGCATAATCATAGTTAATTCTTGTTCAATTTGCAGAATTTTTTTGTTTGTATATAAATCATTATAACATCGAATGTCATGACAAAATAGTCAAAAAAATATTTTTTGAACATATCTGGTTAATTAGATTCGTTATTAAATAAAAAATTTTACTTATTTTTAAAATAATACAAAAAGTTGACAAATTATAAAATACAGGTACTTTTTCTTGTATCTTAGAGCAATTTCTTTTATTTTATTCGATTTTACAAAATTTTATTTTTAAATAAATATAAAAAAATTTAAATATTTTTATTAAAAACATGTTATTTTAGATAACTAGTTAATAAATAGACGTTAACAGTTTGCAAACTAACACGTGTCATTGCACTTTAAGCACGTGAGATTTATTTTATTTAACACATGCCATTATTAGCTTGCAGTAGGTATATATATCGGGTGTTCGTTTGTTAAGTTCGTATGGGCGTTTAACATGTAATTTCGATAATTTGCGATATACTTCTTTCTCGAGTTAAATTCGGAGAAATACTTAGAATACTTTTCGATAGAGCATAAAAAATTCTATAATTTGGTTTTAGCTTAAATTTGCTAGCATGTGCCGTTTTGGCGCTAGAATTTTTTTTTTTTTTGATTTTTTAGTTTTTATTTTTTTCTCAAAAAATATGAGGTGCAGGAAAATAAGCATTTTATGGAAAAATGCGGGATAATGAGTACTATAATTGAATAAAAAAAACATTATTCTAAGATGCATCGTTTAGTAGAAAAAATTAAAAACTGAATTTTTCAAAAGTTCTTAAGGGTAGGATTTTTTTTCAAAATAAAACATTTTTCAAAATTTGCCCACAAAAATCTGAAAAAATTCAGTAAATCAGAGAAAAAAATTAGATACATAATAACTAAATAACTTTTTTCTCTAACTCATACTGATTTAGCAGAAAAGAAAAAATAAATTAAACCGCAGAATATATTAATTTTCAATAATTTTTCCTGTCAAACTAGAATGAGTTAGAGAAAAAAGTTACTTAGTTATTATGTAGCTAATTTTTTCTCTATTTTACTGAATTTTTTCAAATTTTTTTGAGCAAATTTTGAAAAATGTCTTATTTTGAAAAAATCCCAAGGGTACCCCTTGAGAATTTTTTAATAATTAAATTTTTTTCTACTAAAGGATTCATCTTAGAATAATGGTTTCTTCACTCAATTATAGTACTCATTATCCCGCATTTTTTCTGCGCCATTCTAGCGCCGAAATTCTAGCGCCAAAACGGCACATGCTAGCAAATTTAAGCTAAAACCAAATTATAGAATTTTTTATGCTCTATCGAAAAGTATTCTAAGTATTTCTCCGAATTTAACTCGAGAAAGAAGTATATCGCAAATTATCGAAATTACATATTAAACGCCTATACAAACTTAACGAACAAACACCCGGTATATATATATATATATATATATATATATATATATATAAAATCTATGCTTGCAGTTTGCACGTTGCAATCAGAGTCAGTATACGTCTGCTCTCTATTATATTATATATTTTTTGTGAATCTAGTCTAGACAGACAGAAAAGAATGAAGAAATAGTAAAAATAATAAATAACGAGTAAATAACGGTACAAAATCAAATAAAACCATTGTCAAACGTATATTAATATATAAATGATAAAAAAAATCGCAACCTCGATAAAAATTTTAATAAAACAAAATATATATATATATATTATATACATCAATTATTTTCGTAGTGAAAACATATGCCCGATAAATTTGTTATACAATTTCTATGCAAATGTCAAATCTGTCATTTGTACACAAAGCTGATGGTATTAATTTTTCTGAAAAAAATTAATTGAATCAGATACCAGATGTACATAATGATATTTGTTTTTGGTCGACATTGTATTTAAATAAGTATAATATTAATCTGTATGTACAGGTTTGTTAGACCAGTCAATTATAATTTTAAAATTTAATGAATTATTTTTTCATAAAATATTTTACCTTGAGTATATAAAAGTTAAAAGTTGAAATAAAAATATTGTAAT
Source organism: Clivina fossor (assembly GCA_963966155.1). Classification (NCBI taxonomy): domain Eukaryota; kingdom Metazoa; phylum Arthropoda; class Insecta; order Coleoptera; family Carabidae; genus Clivina; species Clivina fossor. The sequence goes on along the minus strand of OZ014561.1, from coordinate 20,259,702 downwards.
ATTTATTTAACTCTTTTATTTAATAAAAAATCATTTGGACTATCAATTTTTTCTTCTGTGTTTTATGCCTAGTTTACATTAGTACAGTTAGTAGTAGAGTACGATAATAGAGTGCGTATTATTCAATTACTAGCACAATGAATATATTTTGAGTTAGTATTGGGTAGCAAAATTTACTCGCAACTTAATTTATAAAAACTATAATTATAAAATATAATAATTATATTTTTTTGTATCATTTTGTTGACAATAAATCTCTTTATAATTTATATAAAATAATTGAAACATCAAAATTTATAATAAAATTTATCATACGCATTTATTATAAACAAATAATTTTGTATCTTTTATCTACTAGAAATAACAAAGCGGTGAGATTCAAAAAAACCGATATATATGTATGTGCATACGTAAATATGTATATTATTTAACACTATTGTATTATCTATTTATTATCTAGATAGCTTTTTTCATTTCAATATCGAATTTGAACTATGAATACTCGCAATAATATAACAATAAATTTAAATTTGTTTTACATATCAATTATTAAATATATTGTTTTATGATTAATTAAAATATTTTATTTTCTATCTGATCTTGTTATATTTTGATGTATAATACTATAATACAAATAATATATTTGTGTTTTATTACAAAAATATTTAAATAAAAACAAAATGAATACTGAAATATATTTCATATATTAATTTTATAGTTTGTTATTTATATTGTTGTTTTCTGAAAATATAAATTTTTAAAAAATAAAATATAAAATACGTATTTTGAGTCTGTTAGTAAATAATTTTGTTAAATTAAAAATTGTATTTATATTCAAATAGATGATATTAAAAATAATTAAAAAACGTAAATGTATTTATCGATGTTTAGTTTCATGAAAACGAGTAAAAATTTAAATTGATTAATTCGAAATTAAATTTAAAAATGTGTTTTACAAGTACGAGTTAAATTAAACCTCAAGTTAAATACGTAGTTATAATTATTCGTTTAATACTAAAAATACTTGAAACATATAAATATAGTATATTATTTATGTCCAATTTCTTGAACGCGAATTAAAATTTATCTCGAGTTAAACTGATTAACATGAAGTTAAATTTGAGAATGTGTTTCACAAGTAAGGGTTAAATTAAACTTCGAGTTAAATACAAAGTTACAATAACACGTCTGCAAAGGTGGAGTTAAAATTTAAGATTAAATTAAAGTGATATTTATATTTTTGTTTTATTGAGAAAAGTGAAGAGTATCATTTTTTTTTTTTTTAATTTTAGTGATATATGTATTCTGAGTATTATTATTATTATGCTATAAAATATATTTTTTATTGTAAATATTAGCAATTAGAACTATAATTGATGAATGAAATAATTTCAAAGCTATGTAAATTAATTATGTGTTTCGAAAAGATACTTCTACTAAGAATCCTTTAATAAATAATGTTTTTTTTTATATTAATAATTTTAAATATTATAAAGTACATTAATTAAAAAGAATTCGTGTAAGTAAAATCCAATTATCAATATTTTATTTCAGATTTGTTTAATTAAATATTATCCTATCTTTAGAAATATGTATTTTGCAAATGGAAATGGTTTATAATTAGAATTTTATTTCCAAAGTTTTAATTCAACAAACATAAGTATTTGATATTAATTTCATAAAAATAATATCGTAAAAACCTTCCAGAATTTATTATATAAAAATTAAGAAACTTTTTTAAAATTTTCTCTATTATTTTTATTACAATTTGACATTTAGATTTATTAAATATGAATCATCATCAAGAAAATAAATTTAAATAACAAATAAACAAACAAGTAATTAGTTGACAAAAAATTGAGGGTCTCAGAGGAAAACTAGACCATGTAACAAATTTTAATATAGTAAAAAAAACTTTTTAGTTTTTATTATATTAAAATAAAAATTTTTTGCTATAAGTTTTGTTATATTATAATTGAAAATTCGATATATCGATACACAAAACGTGTCGAAATGTCTGTATAATTATAACAGAACTTAAACCTTTTTATTCAAAAATATCTTTATTATCGCTGCATATATGAGACTTCTTTAAATAATACAATACCCACAATACCTCCTACACGATGAAACAGTTATTACAAAAGGAGAAAAAAAAGTATAAAAGTGTTCTTTTACAGTTGCAGACTTTGTTTGCAATTCTAATGTATAATTTTTAATTAACAAAAAACCTATATCAACTTCCTGTTTTCATAAGTTAATACGTATTATAAAAGTATATATTTTGTTGGATTTAAAAAGAAGAAAAATTGCGAATGTAAATTTCAAGTCTGACTTGATCTTTCAACTTAAAGCTTTATTTTCATAATCTGCTTTTAATTAAGAAGTGCTAACTTTGCGATGTTCGAATTTTATTTTATTCTATTTATAATAAAAATGTTTTATAATGTATATCCAAGCGCGTAAATTTAATTAAAACAATTATTTTTTTTATTCAAAACGAATTAAAAAGAAAAAACTTTACTGCGATAATTCATAAAGAGCTTTCGAGAAGTTTTCATTACTTGGGTTTTTTACTTACTTAAAACTAACTTTTTTTTGAATAAGTTTAAAAGAATTATATTCATATTTTGTTTAATAAATTAAAGTTGTCCTAAAACAAAGTACTGATGCAATGCTTTCTAACACAAAAAATCCTTATATTAAAATAAAACAGTTTCAGGATTAATATTTATTAATAATAAACGATTCTAGTTACTTATTTGTTACCTAGTAGCTTGTTTCTATATTCTGTTATTTACTGTAAATGTCATTTGTATCATTTCTCTTGATGAAGATGGACGTTAAGCACGTGGATTATTAATAAATATTAATACAAAACTTAAACCTAAAGCTATTTTATTTTATACGATGAGTTCTGCAAGATTTTTTACTATATTATAAATATTTTTATTTAATTTCGGTAAATTTTTTTAATATAACTTTATTTTCAATTTTTTAATGTTAAACAAAGTTTCAGTTTGTAATATCTGAAAACAAAAATTTGCAAAACAATTTTTTCTATTAAATTTTTTTTTCAACACAGTCTTTTTAAGAAAAATAGCCGAAGGCAAAGTCGCTAAAATTAGGTTCATATTTTTTTAAAAAATATCAACTACGTTATAGTAAGATACGGGTATATGTAAGTTAAGATACTAATGTTACGCGTGATTCTTTTGCGTTATAAACTTTCTACGTGTTTATTACTTTCTATGAAAGTTAATAAATAGATGTAAAATAATATTTTGCTTATTACCTTTCGAAAATTTTAAGGTTAATTATGACAAAGAATAAATTATTATTAAAATTTGCTTTATGAAATGCATTTTAATATATTATCTAATTTTAGATGGCTATAATGTGTGAAATTTGATAATTATATAAAGTTATATGAAAATAAACATCATTGCATTGCTTTATCTAAAAATGATTTTGTAATTAATAAATAATTAATAATTAATAATGAAGCTTTTTTTTAAATATATTTTTTTTTACTATAGAAAACGTTTTATTTAAACAATTTCATTCTAATATTTTTAGTTTACGAAATATCATAAGTAAGAAAATGTCGAATAATCTAAATACTAATTTTAATAATAAATGTTTATTTTCAAATTTAACCACTTGAGATTAAGTGTACCGTATATAATATTTATTAACATCATGTTACGTACTAATCTGCAGTGCAGAAAAGGGCATTGTTATTCAAATTTCATAAGATTACATGCGCTTCACCAACCGCATATTTGTGGCTGAAAGAGTTAAAAAAACTCTGGTTAATTGTGAAATAATTTATTGTTATTTATAGCCAACTTGTCGTAAGATAACGTTACAAGATATATACGAGAATGTTCTTCTAAAAAGCAAGAATAATAATATGAGTTGATATTTTGATATTCATGTATTATAATGAAAGACAAATATTACATAACCTCATTTTCTAGAATCAATGTTTGATATTTTTTTATAAACAATAAAATTTTATAGGTATGTTAATAGTATATTATGATAGATGAATGTGATTTGCAACACAAGCCATCGGCGAATACTTTAAATTATTTCGGTGAGCTATAGCCATAATAAACTCTATCTATGATTGTATAATAGAAAAGAAAATCATGTTTGGTGAGATATAAATAATATTTTAAAATAATCTAAACATTCGTATCCAGACAAGCAACTCTAGCGTCATCCATTTGGAAACTTTCGCTCACAGAAGTCACTCTCTCAATCGTACCACTTTCAAAATCATTCAAATAAATAAACTAAGAAAAATAATATTCGAAAATGCATACAAGAAAATAAGGTGTCATATAGCATAAGTGCTTGTTTCAAATTTCATGCGAATAAATCTGGCATACGAAACTTGTTAATACACCCGAATATGTGCGAGAGTTGAAGTAAAAGAAGATTGAATTCCTTGCCAGATTCGTAAGTGGGGGGGGGGGCTAGTCTCACCGAGAAAAAGTTTAATTTTAAACGTAAAGAAATATTTTCAGTTGCTTGCTCACCGCGATAATATGACCCCGCAGAAATAACCCCCAAAGTAAATGTATGTTGCAGTTTGCAAATGGAATTTCAATATTAAAATTTGGTATCAGGTCAGTGTTTGAATGAAAATTTATTAAAATTTTAAACATTTAATGTTATTAAATGTTTAATTAAGTTATAGAATAAAATTCGGAGTTCTGTCTTTTTATTTTTGAATTACTATAAGTTCTAAAATAAATAGTCACCACATAAATAAGTAAAAATACTTAAAGTAAAAAAAAATGTACTAATTTGTTTCAACTAAAAAAAATTTGCGTTTTCAATTCATTTTAATGTTTTCAAATTATTTTTACAAAATTTCTTGTTACATACATACACAATCACGCCATGTACCCAAAAGGGTGTGGCACAAACTCTTTTCATCATCCCTAAATCAGTTGTTGATAGCTTATAATTAAGTTCAAGGTCCTACATTTTATTAAAAACTAATGTAATCATACTTTTATAATATTTAGCTAAATGATATAACATAATGTGGAAATTAAAAAGATATGGCCCATGGAAAATGAATATCGTCGTCTAGATTTTATATCATTAAAAATCATGAATATGGCTGCAAATATATAATACTCTGTAATCTTATTTCATCATTTCTAACAATTTTATGAACAAGATTTTTTAAAACGCAAAATTTTATGGCATTTAATATACAAAAAGTTTAAAGCAAAATATTGTATATTTACATCAAATTTTGAAACTCCCGTAATAGACAAATTAAATATTTTATACAGTCATATTTGAAAACAATACTGGTTTTATTGTTAGTAGAAATATAAAATTCGGTAATCAAAGTTTTGAATGTCCTTTACATATCTGTCATTTTTGCTCCATTTTGAAACATATTCTGTCTCGAATTTTGCTTAAATAATTTTTGGTTAAGTATTATCTGATAATCTAATGTGGTTTGAAGTTTATTTTTAACTTTCTTCCTACGTGTATCCTTTAGTGAAAAAAAGTAATTACTTAATGGATTTTATAAGTTTTTTAGTTAAGTACAAATATAAAGTACTATTAAAAGTAAGTACGTACTTATTTATATATTATACATTTTAAAAAGTAACTCAATATGTAATAATAATAAAAACAAATTATATATTTCTGAAAAACTTATAGTTTTTTTATGTATACGTTCCATTAAACAAATGACATTTGTATTAGTTTTCCTGATAAAGACGGACGTTGAGTTCATCGAAACGTCAATTATTAATAAATATTAATACATACATACACAATCACGCCATGTACCCAAAAGGGTGTGGCACAAACTCTTTTCATCATCCCGAAATCAGTCGCCTCCAAACATGCCTATCCAAACAAACAACTTTCGCTTTATCCACATTCATAATTCCTCTCATACATGCTCTTTTATTCCAACTATTTGGAAACTTTCGCTCACGCAAGCCACCCTCTCAATCATACCACTCCAACTACTTATCGGACGTCCACGCAAACGTATATGTATTAATACGGAACTTAATTTTTTATTATCTTATGTAAATGTAATTAATACTAGGAGAATTTATCATGAAAATTTCATTAAAATTGAATAAATAATGTAACAATAATCAATGATAAAAAACTTTAGTAATTTTTTTCTCGAAAAGTTGGCAAAACTTGAAAATATAAAATTTACATGCATATTTATTTATTTATTTAATAAAATACACACAAAATGTTTTAAAAAATTTGCAATTATTTTAGGATTTAACAATCATGTGTACAAAATTTGGAAAAGTAATTTTGTTCCAAGTAAAATAATCATTGTAGTTCGTAAAACAAAAATAAAACAAGACAATTAAACGCAATTGAAAGTTGAATAATTTTAAATTGCCAGGTGTCTATTTACAAAGGAAGCCTCAACTTTTGCACTAGGGTTTTTCCTTGTTCTAGTTCTTTGGTTTGGTCAGACTTTGAGTTGTTCGCAAATTAAGTTACCTTTCCAGCTAGATGTTGAGTTAAACTTTACAAAAACTTTTTATTATTATTCCGTGCAAGCGGTACAGAATCAAACTTAAACTGTAGCCTGCAATTTGAGCATAGAAGACGCTCTTCCGAAATCAATTCGAATCTCTGTTTTTTTTCCCGGTAATTTTGTTAAACCCACACGAAGTAAAAGGGTTCAACTAAAGGCAGATTTTATGTGAGGTTAGGGTTTTTGTTAGATTGCATTTTAGTGCAGTCTAATATATTTTTACTGACTGAAAACAGAAATGTGTTGCACTTAAATTTAACAAGATTTGAAAACATACAAGTATACAAACTAGATATCAAAAATCATTAAAATAAAAAGGCTTTGGGATTTAATGATTTTAAATTGTTAGTGTATGATGAGTGTGAAATTGAAAAAAATGTTGTAGCAAAAGTTGGTGTTAGTCAGTTAAGATGGTTCGGACATGTTGAGCGAATGTCTAATGAACGTCTGGTTAAAAAGATTTATTTGAATGATTTTGATGGTATACGTTTGCGTGGACGTCCGATGAGTAGTTGGAGTGGTATGATTGAGAGGGTGGCTTGAGTGAGCGAAAGTTTCCAAGTAGTAAGAATAAAAAAGCATGTATGAGAGGAATTATGAATGTAGATGAAAGTGCAAAAGTTGCTTGTTTGGATAGGAATGTTTAGAGGCGACTGATTTTGGGATGATGAAAAGAGTTTGTGTCACACCCTTTTGGGTACATGGCGTGATTGTGTATGTATGTATGTATGTATTAATTTAGAATTGACGTTTCGACGTACTCTGTGTACATCATCATCACAAACAAAGAAGATCCACGCAAAGTAAAATCAGTGTCTTTCTTTAATTAATAATTTATAAATTTTGTAATCTAGTTACTTGTATTTTGTTACCTAGTAACTTGTTTCTATGTTTTGTTTGTTTATTATTTATGTCATTTGTATTTTTTTCTAACGATTAATATACGTATAGTATATCAAAAGTCGAATTTTAATTAAAAATTATTTAAAATTTAAACCTACAGTTTTTTTAAAATTTTAATATAACGAGTTCTGAAAAACTTTTTACTATATTTTTAAAAATATGTATATATCTAATTGAATTCGAACGAGGAAAAATTAGTTAGTTGACAGCAAAGAAAATTGTTCGCTGCATTTTTGTCACTTTTAATCTAGAAGCTAATTTATTCTAGATTATACCTTATCGAAAACCAAGCTTATAAAAATAATTTAATCAATATTAAATCCATTAATTTATTAAAACTTTGCTCTCAAATATTTATATTTCAAGCTTAAATTTTGACAGTAGGTCAATTAAATTTTGCTATCAAAAATTTTCGAATCTTTAGATGTTTCCAAGAAATAAAACAAGCATTTTATCAATATTTACGAAATAAATCTGAACATTTAAAATTGTGTTTATCAAGTATTTACATTAAAATTTAATTTAGCCATTTCAGTCCTGAATTTTTAATATTGAAAATAAAAATTTTTGTTATTAATTCTTGATTGTAAACTCTACAAATCCAAAACCAAATTTGAACTGATTATAGAACGTCGTGGCAAATACCACCAACAGGGCCTTAAAGATAAAAATTGGCATACTAAGTAGAGCCCTGTAAATGCCACCGACAGGGCCGAAAGAGTTAAATGAAAACAGTTTTAAAGTTAAAAAGCTTTTTTATATTTTCGATTTTATTAACCCATTATGAAATTTACTTTCTTTTTAGATTTTTTAAGTCTTAAAACAGCTAATAAAAATACATTTTTATCCTTTTAGCTTTTTTCATATTCAAATCATGTCTTCAATTTTTATCAATACGTATTTTCGTCACCAACATATTTTTTTCTTCATATTATTTGCTTTTAAGGACATAAAAACATTCGTTAAATAATATTTACTATGTAAAATAATTCTATTTACCTACTAATAATTTTATATTTTTCGATTTTTTTTTATTGTTTTCATTTTCGTAAAATATATTGGCTAGTACCATAATCTCGGTTTTAAAATCAGTTTGAACTATTTTAAATCAATATAACTATCATAAAAGTTGGACTAAACAAATCAACTTGTACTTGTTAAAGTTTAGTTTAGCTAAGCAATGATGTATTATAAAGTAGAACGGAACAAGCTGAGTTTACTGTTACCTCTCAAAGTGTTTACTTCGATTAAGTTTAAGAAGAAATAGAGTATAAGCGATTTATCATATAATTAATTTTTTTATTTGAAATTTTTCTATTAAAAGTTTAACAGAATTAATAGTAAAGTACAGTTATATAATATTTTTTTTCAAATCACTCTACTCTACCAGTTTTAGTAGAGTAAGTTTTTACACAAAGCTAGTAGCAGATAAGAATTTAGTTTAAAATTTGTTTGTTTCATTAAAATAAAATATTAATTAATGATAGTAATTATTTGATATAAATAAATATTTTCGACATACGTCTTGCAAGCGATAACTCTACCCTAGTGCAATAAATCTGTTTACATGAAACTCGAAACTCACAAATTAAATGCTGCTAATTTTTGAAATATAATATAAAGATCATTTTGAAATTATATATATTTTTTAACTTTTAGCAATTCAAGCTTTGAAGTTATTTTCAGGTACATAATTTAATATTTACTAATTAAAAAATATTTTATTAATTGCCTTTAATTAATAGCTGGCTGAGTATTTAAAAAAATATTTATATAAGTAAATGAAATAACAATAATAGAAGTTTTAATTTTTTTTTATTTATGAAGTTTAAATTTTTTAAACTTATATGATTTTAATTTATATTGTTATATATATTTTCATAGGTTTTTAAACAATATAAAATATATATATTTATAATACTTATTTCAGAATAACTCATAAATACTTATATAAATTGTTTTTAAATACTGTTTTCATAAATATGTAATTTAATATCGATTTGTATTACTGGTAATTAAAACTTTGAGTCGTATATTTGACTAAATTATTCAAAAATGCTCAAAGGTCGGAAAAAGTGTATTACACGCACAATAAAATTTAATTAATATTTAAATATGTCACTCATCTAATATCAATTTACAAATATGAGCCTGTATTTATAGCTCCTTTTAGAGTAGTTTTAGGTTTATTTTATACAATGGTTTCAAATGATGTTTTACTATGTTAAAAAGAATTTAATTTGTAAAAGTAGCTTATAAAAGCAAAAATAATATTGAAATCTTGACTGGTTTTTAACTAAAAGTGCTTTAAAAAGGGCTCTGCCTGTGGTATTTGTGTGACATCAGTTTTTCAACTTTATTTTATGAAATTTGCGTACTTTGTGTATATATGTACATAAAACAGTTAAACGACACAAAAAAATGTTGCAAAATTTTTCAAGTGTCATGCTGGCAAATAAATAGCGGCCTTTATATCAAATTTAATATAATATGTTTTTATATTTAGAATAATATGTTTTAATTTTATATACAGGCTGTAACAGAATAACTATTCCTAATTTTCAGAAATAATAGCGTGCACTTAGAGAAACATTTTTTATTAATAAACTAGTGTCCGGAAATTTCTCAGTGCCAAGATACACAAGATATCGTTAAAAACAATCTTAATCAAAACATCAAAGAGTAGTTAAGTTAAGGAACATTTTATTAGAAATAATAGCGCATTAAACTTTATAAAAATTGTTTGAAGTTACGACCACCATTTTCGATACACAAGTTGTAACGATGTAAAATCGACTGGCGAAAAAAAAAAAAAAAATTCCGGACACTAGTTTATTAATAAAAAATGTTTCTTTATGTGCCCTCTATCATTTCTGAAAATTAGGAATAGTTATTCTGTTACACCTGTATATTAGACCTAAGAAACATTAATTCTCACAAATCACGTAACAAATATAAATAATATCTACATAATATACGTACTATTTAAAGACTTGATTACATACATACTTGATTATTTATTTTTATATTAAACATAATATATTGTAACATAATATACTATTGTTTATTTAATACATAATCATATTACCAAACAAAATTTATGATATATCTGCAATTTCATCGACATATTTAAAAAAAAATGCAATAATAACTATTAATAATTTACCGAAATATAACTATCTCTACATTCAATTGTTTACATAAACAACCATACAGAAACAAGCATGTATAGCTGTATTTCAACTGTTTATTACGTAATACGCGTAGGATATGCCCTCTGGCATCAATTGACCGAACTAACTAGATACTATGGTGAGTTAACACAATGTCAAATACATGTCTGTCATATTACGGCTAATTAATTTAGGTCTTTTTATAATTAACTGCGTGTGTTATGTTTGTGTCTGTCGCGTTACATATCAAGCAGTGGCAACTGGAACATAATATTGTATGTTTCTGTCTGTCGAATTTTTTTATTTTTGACTATACAAATAATTAAAAAATTGTTTGATTTTGGACGATCGTGAAATTGTGTCTGTCAAGTAAAAATTTGGTCTATATTTGAAATTTGAAACATATGTTTTTTATGAATACAAAAATAAGTAATATAAAATATTTTATGAATTTTACTTCAATAAATTATAGCTATTAATAAATAAATAATAATAATTATTATTATATTATGCATTGTGTAAAGTGATGAGGTTTCCTATAGGGAAAAAAATTAATATGAGTTTTAAGAGAAAAACTTATTCTTTATAAAAAGTTTTGCTTCTATCAAAATCCCTAATAGTCAAAGAAAAATCCAGTAATCGCTTAAGATAAGATCAAAAACTTGATATTATGTCGAGTTGTTGATTTTAAATATGACTAAGTCCGAATGTTACATCAGTATCGTGTGAAAAATGTTAAAAATATTTGTCATACAAGAGACACTTTTTAATTATTATTATTACTATTAATTTGTCAAAATATAATAATTATTATTATTAACAAGTAATCCATGGGTAACACGATACTGATGTAACATTCGGACTTATTGTTAGTCATATTTAAAATAATATCAAGTTTTTGCTCTTATCTTAAGTGATTACTGGATTTTTCTTTGACTATAATGGGTTTTGATAGAAGCAAAATTTTTCATAAAAAATTAGTTTTTCTCATAAAACTCATATTAAAATTTTTTTCCCTATAGGAAACCTCATCACTTTGCACATTATACTATATATGTTATTATTTAAACAAGTTTTTCAAAATTGCGACAAGAAAATAAACATTCTATACTGTACATATTATATACGACAGCAAATTTAGCTGAAAAACAACTTCAAAACATCTGCTGTGCGTATTTCTATTGAAAATTTAAAAAAATTTTTCTTCGCAAAAACAATACTTTCTTACATGTTTCAAATAAAAAAAAGTTGAAAATAGAATTGAAAAAAAATCGTATAAAAAGTTTTCAACAAATTCATATATAACATGTAATATAAATTGTAATTATACATTGTTCATGTTAAATATAATAAGAAAAGAGAACTGAAGTTTTTATATTAACGTAATAATTAATGAAAATTAGCATAAAAAATAAATTAAAATACTCCCATATGATTTGAACACATTACTGCACATGAGTTTTTTTATAAACAAGTATTTTTACAGTCATGTTAGATATCCCTTGAGTAATATTTTGTTTGATAAAATAATATTAACAATATTAAAAGTGTTTTTTCGATATTTTATTATGTACTATATTATAATTTAGCAAATAATTATCATTTGTTTGAGTAAAACAGAAATATTAGCTTCTATTATTTTAATAAATATATATACATACATACACAATTAAATGTACCCAAAAACCACTATCCCAAAATCACTTTCCTCCAGAATACATATTTATTTTGTGTTTAGTTATATATTTTCGTAATTCTTAGCTGATGTGAAATACTTTTTTTGTATTTATATTTTGCCATGTTTTTTTATGCCATGTGTACTTAAAAATATAAAATAAAACCATTTTATTTTACATAATAAGTTCTGAAAGATTTTTTACTATGTTAAGTTTAGTTCTTATTGTCAAATAAAGTAATATGTATTATAATATATTATTATTATAACATTTCGTAACAATATCTATTAATTTATTCATTTAATCTACAGTTTGAAACTAACTTAAAACAAAAGCTTTACATTTAATTAATAGATTCATTAGTAAATGACAATGTGTAGATAATATTTTTGTTTGTAATAAACTTTCTAATATTTACTGTATTATTTTATTGAAAATTTTAACGTATATATGTTTCACAAAGTTATTTCATATTTAACATTTGATATGAGCATCGCAAATATTTTAATAAAATTAATATACTATAATTAACATTGTTAATTATTTTTAGATTATTTATTTGTGCACTCATATTATAAATTATTATTTCAAATAGAACCTACACATGAATTATATTTATAAATAAATAAAATATTAATATTTACTGAAATTTGAGTAGTTGATTCATTTTAAATATTACAAATAAAATGTTTGTGGAATTGTTGATTTGTTTAGATAATAAAATTTTAAAGTATATTTATTTATAAATTCTTTTAAGCATACTTTACTAAAATTCTTATCGGGCTTGCAAAATTTTTGTTTAATTAATTAAACAATATTAAAATGTATTTGGAAAATAGTATTTAATATATATATATATATATATATATATATATATATATATATATATATATATATATTTAATTATTAGCCAATATATATTTAATTATTAGCCAATATTAATTAACATAGTTTGGAACTAATTCATTCAGTTCTCCTATAAGTTTTCTTCAATTCCATTTTGATAGAATTCTGTTAAGCACATGTGTGTTTGTAAGATTAATTAGAAATTTGTTAAATCTGGTGTGATTAATATTATTAATTTAATTAAATTTAATATAGATAGTGGAAATTAACCTAAACTAAATTTATAATTTATTTAATTAAAAATAAATAAATTAAGTATATATATATATATATATATATATATATATATATATTACGGTGGTCCTTATTTTGGCAAAGTCGGAAATTTGTTGCTCCCACCCGCCAAAATTACTCCAAATAAATAAAAAAAAATGTCTATACACTTCCCAGACCTGTCAGATGATATTAACCCGTGCCTGTTGAAGGCTCAAAATTAGCATTTAGCTTAAATGGGGAAATCGCCTTTTTAAACATTTTGGAATATAACTTTTATTGTATTTACTTTAAAAATATTTCAAAATAATCACCAAAAAGCTAATGAAATATGCTTTTCAGTAGTCTAAAATTCATGCCATTCCGATGATTATTAACGGAGTAGTGTGAATTTGAAAAATATGATTTCTGACTGAAAAAAGCAGTTTTATTAATAGTTTTTCAATTTATTTCTGTGAAAAAATAAACCTAGTACTAAAATAAAATTAAATTCAGTTTGTTATTTTCTTTTAAATACACAAGAAAAAATATTTATACAAAATATAAGAAATTCACAAAAAAAAACATTATTTTCAACGCGTACTAAATCTTATTCAAGATATTTATAGAAGCATTTTAAGTTTTTGCTGACGTAATTTCCTGCTAATAAAAGTTTTTATGAAGTATGAAGTAATTTAAAATTTTAATAAAATTATATTATATTATTGGAAAACAGATTTAAATTAGCATACTCTCAATGTATATTTGTTCATATGCAAAATTTCGATATTTCAGAAATATTTGATTAAATATTTGCATTTTTTTTCCAAATCGCAAAATAAAGTTCAAATATGCGAGATTAAATTATTGCACTTATTGTATTTGAATTGCAGGAAGCAAGCGAAATATTTGCAGAAAATACTTGAAATCTTTATGTAGGTAGAAAAGTAGAAAAATGCCATACAATTTTTTTTTTTTTGTATTTTCAAAAAGAATTGAAAAATCTTTTGTGCTTGTAACTAAATATAAACATAAATATTTAATAGTTTTGATTTTTGTATTTCAAAAATTTATATCATCTTTTACATATTTTTACTTTTACTTACTTGATAAAAATATATATTTGCATATTATAAATTGTTTTAGTACATTTTAATTCCAAAACTTTTATTTATTTCAGTAATAAATCAATTCGCTACTTTTCAATTACTCTGTTTCAACTCAATATCGAATTGTATGATTTCCATCTAATAATAATTATGATGATTGAGCGATAATTTTATCGCTTTGATCATCTAACTAAATAGAATGAATGATATTCAAATGTAGAAATGTTTTTGCAAAAATTTAATGTTGAATTTTCAATGAAAATACAAAATTTTCAGTGTTTCCATTTTCTGTTTATTTACTGTAAATGTTATTTGTATTTTTTTTCCTGATGAAAACATACGTTGAGTAAGTAAAATACGTCAATTATTAATAAGTATTAATACAAAACTATATAACAATGTTAATGTTAATGTTAATGTTAATGTTAATGTTAATGTTAATGTTAATGTTAATGTTAATGTTAATGTTAATGTTAATGTTAATGTTAATGTTAATGTTAATGTTAATGTTAATGTTAATGTTAATGTTAATGTTAATGTTAATGTTAATGTTAATGTTAATGTTAATGTTAATGTTAATGTTAATGTTAATGTTAATGTTAATGTTAATGTTAATGTTAATGTTAATGTTAATGTTAATGTTAATGTTAATGTTAATGTTAATGTTAATGTTAATGTTAATGTTAATGTTAATGTTAATGTTAATGTTAATGTTAATGTTAATGTTAATGTTAATGTTAATGTTAATGTTAATGTTAATGTTAATGTTAATGTTAATGTTAATGTTAATGTTAATGTTAATGTTAATGTTAATGTTAATGTTCTGAAAGATTGTTTACTATATTGTAATTTACTAGTTGTAATAATATAGTTATAAATATATGACCTAATTAATAAGCAGCTAAACAGTGTATTTACTAAACTAATTATAATTTTAACGACCTTTTGACTTGGAAATATAATTAGATCAACTTAATCACTAATCACTGTTACATTTATTATTAAATTATCTCTGCGTGACACACTAGGATCTATTAGGGAAGATTTATGGCGATAAAAGGACTAATGTATGGAAGATCAACATATTGACAATCATGTTTTCAATTTGTATAATCAACCGTAAATTCGATTGTTAAATGATATATGTATGAATGTTCTATACCTGATTAATTTTGTAGTGAATAATATTAAACCGATATTAAGTAGGAATTTTCTGGTCAGGAAATTTAGAGAATACATTATTGATTATTATAATTTTGATTATAATGGTATTCTATAATGCAACAAGTGGAAAATTATGCAATATCCGTCAAAAAGTCCACATCAAATGTGATACAACAAATATTTATTATTTGTTTTTTTGAAAATAATCACTACGGAAGTTTTTGTGCTTGTGTGTGGTACAAACTCTTTTCATCATCCCGAAATCAGTCGCCTTAAAACATTCCTATCCAAACAAGCAACTTTCGCTTCATTCACATTCATAATTCTTCTCATACATGCTCTTTTATTCCTACTACTTGGAAACTTTCGCTCACGCAAGCCACCCTCTCAATCATACCACTCTAACTACTCATGGGACGTCCACGCAAACGTATACCATCAAAATCATTCAAATAAATCTTTTTAACCAAACGTTCATTAGACATTCGCTCAACATGTCCGAACCATCTTAACTGACTCTAACACGGCAACTTTTGCTACAACATTTTTTTCAATTTCACACTCATCATACACTAATCGTATTTCGTACCCGATCTCTCCTATTTACACCACATACCCCACGTAAAAATCTCATTTCCACAGCAGTCATTTTCCGTTTATGCTTTTGCAACCAAACCCAACATTCACTACCATACATCAACGTTGGCACCAAAACTGTGTATTTAAAATAGCTATATTTCAAATTAGTATTAGTAAATCATCTTAAATTGCCATTATAATCTCCAAAAAGAAATGCTTTATAACAAGCAAATCCAAACTCTTGCAAAAATTATACACAACCAATTTGATGACCGTAACAAATAAAACCAATTTGACAAATCTAGTTATAGCATCGAAATACATGACAGGTAATCCATTGTTAAAATGCGTTGTCCTACCGTTATCCTGACCAAGAAGGAAACCCAGTAACAATATCGGATTAAACAAACTCCGGGCTAGGTAAGGACGTGAAAGAAACGACAAGATCCTTTTTTTTCAAAAAAAAAAAACTTGTTTGGCGAGTGTTAAGCTATAGGTCTTTTGTTCCAAGACGGGAAAAAGATTTGTTTGCAAAGAGAACCGTGTGAGAGTGTGTGTGTGCGCGTGCGAGAGGATCCTAAGTATTTGCCGAGTTTCCTGACTGATATATTTGCGTATTTCATATGCATATTTCATGACACCGAGACTCTTACCTATCGTTTGTATTTCTGCGGAGACACGTATAAAATATTTAGATTGTTTTTGCTGATGGTGACAACGAGATTAATTTATTTTCCAAGATGGAGGGATCTATACGGAAGATAAACTAATAGAAAAACATACTTTTTTGTTCGGAATGTTTTAGTAATTTTATTTTGTATATGTTTCAAGTAAAGTAGAAATATTTGAAATATTATAATAAAATTTCATAGTTTGTAAAAATTTCGAAAAACTAAACATAAATAAAATAAATCTAGTAATCTTCAGGCTTTTACAGGCAATAGCCATTAAATTTATAGAATTTTCTGGGCTGATATGCCGTGTTCGATCTATCCTGGTTGCAGATATTTAACTATAAGTATCGTAAATTTTCATCACTTTAGGCGAATGATATTATTTTCAAGGGATAAAAATATTTGACCTATGAAAAAAACATATGATCTACCAAATAGTACATATGAAAATAATAGTTTACCTATGTATTAAATAATTAATTTATGGTTTTAATTTTTAACCTGTAGAATTAATTATTGATCTATAGAAATATTTATCGACCTATGAAAATAATTATCGACCTATAGAAATAATCAAATACCTACTGATATAATTATCGATCTATAAAATTTGATCTATAAATTTTACGTAATTGGCTATTTAGGGTAAGCTAGGTTAGTAGGTTGGTTTAGGTTTTTTTTTATTATAGATCATTTTTTAATTATTAATAGGTAAATGATTGATTTTTCTATAGGTAAAAATATAAAATTTCATAGGTAATATTTGAATTATTAATAGATCATAAAATTAGCATCCATTTTCAAGTAATGACTAATTTATTAAAACATGCAATTTTTAAATAAATTAGTAATTACAATTTAAAAAAACTTTTGAAAAAATTATATGTATATGTGTCTAAAATGTCATTCTAAATTTTTTTTTCAAATTTTTACAAATATTTCAAGTTCATCTGAATTTTTTTTTTTATAATTACTGATTTTGACTTATACCAGAAATGATTATAAGTACTTTTTTAATTTTTACGCAAACACTAAAAATCCTGTAACATTACAAAAACAAATAATAATAAAACTTTCCTTATATGGTGCTCATATATAATTGTGTATAAAACATTATTATACGTTGCTTATAATCTGCAAACATCGATTTTGATTTAGTATTTAATAACAAATACATTGTTTGCATATAAAAGAGTTTTAAATGACGTACAATTATTGATTAGATAATTCTAGTTTTCTTAGTTGGTTACAGAAAACTCAAACACTATCCATGAAGAATTTCTAAGACTTCATTATTTAACTAGCACAAGACCGTTAAAGCATAATAAACTAATTCTAACCAACCCCTTAAACTTCATAATCAAGTAATAATTTATTGAGTTACGAAAGTTATATACATAGGTATTCACAGAAAATACGCTGAAGCTTTTGAAGACAATAATTTAAAACATCTAAAAAGTTAAAATACAGATTTATTATCAATAATAAAAATGAATAATTTTATTCTGATATGATTTGTTAAATTATAATTAAAGTATTAGTTTTTGAGAAGGGTGACTTGACGACTGAATGTAATGTGTCTGTTGGCTATCGCCGTTTAAAATTCAAATTGCGATTTCTTGCGGTAAAAATACCCGAATATTATGTTGTTGCATATCAAATTGTAGCTAAATGCACCGCCTAAATGATGCGTAATGAGATTTTATTGAGAAATTGCTCTAGAAAAAGTATTTTCATTATTTACATATCAATTTGACACATTTTCTTGCACGCGATATGACAGCGAGATTAATTTTTTTCATAGCTATCTAAGTTTATTTATATATATATATATATATATATATATATATATATATATATATTTATATATATATATATATATTTATATATATATATATATATATATTTATATATATATATATATATATAAAATTTCTAAATGCGATATAGTTACACTTATTATAGTATATACATAATTCTATATATAATGTGTACTTTAATGCAATGTGTTTCAGAAATCAGAGTACTTATTTATATACAATGTGTCTGTAGGTAGTTGAGTAAATGTGTTTATTGTCTAAGGATGGCCGCTTCTGTATAATTTTAATTAAAAATCAACGTTTCGATATACTCTACGTATATTGTTATCAAGAATAATATACAAATTATATTATATTTATGTCATTTGTATATCTTTTATTGATGATGATACACATAGAGTTTAACGAAATATCGATTTTTAATTAAAATTATACAGAACTTAATCCTAAAGCTTTTTCAATTTTAATATAAAGAGTTCTGAAAGATGTACAATAAATATCTTATTACATCTATATAAAAAAAAATAACCAAGCAATTTTATAACAAAGAAAACCGGATGGCGAAAGAAGCGCAAACTCGATAAGATCTCCTAAGTACATCGTCATAATAATGATTATTTATCCATTAAATATTAAGTACGAGTAAAACGAATAAATTGCCGGGCGACAAATCCCAATACGATCCGTATTACCTGGGCATAAAGTCCGGAAACGCGGCGCGCGTTTTGTGTGGAGGCGAAACAGCACTTAACCAATAAACTTAATGTAACAATATTAGATGGTGTCTGATCTTATTTTCCCCGGCGCTAAGCGCGGGGTGAAAAATCCCCCGGCTGTATTGGTAAATAGCATCGCAAGCTCGCAGGGCCGGTTGATGTTAAATACGCATGCGTTTCAGCCATGGATTACGTTCATGGATATTTAGACGTCAGGTTTTTGAAATGTCCCGTATAATAGGAAATGAAAATGTAACCAGACTTTATATTAGAATTAAGTATTATTAAATTTGTAAAGATGTTTTGTAAGTATAAATATTTAATATAATAGACGATTTGTACAAGTGAGAAACAATGAAACGAATTTATTATGCTAATAGCGAGATAGTGCATAAAATAAAACTGCTTAAGTTTTGTATTAAAATTTATTTATAATCAACGTTTCGACGAAACTCAACGCTCTTCTTCATCAGGAAAACTGATAATGACATTACAGTAAATAACAGAATATAGAAACAAGTTACTAGGTAACAAATAAATGACTAGTAAGGGTGGGCAACCTTTTTTATAACATGGGCCAGAATAAATTTTACGTTTTTTCCGCGAGCCGTAGTAGTTAATTGAGTTAATTCTTGTGACCTGTAATTTTTTAGTCTGCAAATATTAAATAAATGAAAAAAAAAATGTTAATTACTACATTTATTTCTCTTATCGTCTTCGAAAAATTATCAAAATTAGAAAAAATAACTATTAATCATAAAACAATAAATATACATGTATAAGTGAAAAAAGTATTTATTTAATATGACAACTGGTGCTGCAAAGATTTTGTTAGCATAAACTAGACGAATTACATCAAAAAAATATTTATTTATAATTTCTTCTGAAAATCTCGCGGGCTGGATAGAAACTTTTCACGGGCCGTATTTGGCCCGCGGGCCGGGGGTTGCCCACCGTTAGACTAGATCATAAAATTTTAAAAATTTTTAATTAATGCAAGCTAAATTTTATTTGAGATAGTGCATACTATACAACTGTACTCTACTACCAACTCTACTAACATAATCCAGGCTTAAAATAATGTAATCATTCATAAGGTGTTATTTTAACAGTGCTTGTATTTGTTAGTATTTGAAAAAAAAAGGCTAGTTTACATTGGTAAAGTTAGTAGTAGAGTACATATTATTCTATTATTACCAAAGACAAATACTGAAGATACCAGTGGGTAGAGTACTTACTCTACTCTACCAATATACTACCAGTAATATTTTTTGCAATTTTGCAATAAAGTAATGGTAGAAATAGTCGGATATAAAACGTTTGTTAATTTTTTTTAAATTTATGATCGAAAGTTGCTGAGATTGTCAAATAATTGCCATTGTTAATAAGTATTTTATTATAATACATACAAAAATAAAATGGACAGAAACTGAATGAACTTTAAACTAAACTTTCCTCTACCAAACTACTAGTTTTATGTAAACAGTTACTCTACCAAAATTAGTAGAGTAGAATGATTTGTAGAAAAATTATGCGAGTGTTATTCTACTACTAACTCTACAAATAATATATAGACTTTAGAGACAGTGTTAAATACTACTAAAAAGAACTGAAAAATAATCTGAGAACATTCAAAATTTGAACTACGATAATATTGAAGTTAGTATTGTTTACTATATGAGCCGTATATTAAACTAAAATATTATTTATTATAACTGAATCTAACATAATCATGGTTCTATTAGCATATGCTGGCCGGAGAGACATTTGATTCAGTCAGTTTTATCGAAATTTAAAGTTCTTACAGCAGTTTATATTTGAGTTATTGTGTAAACACTAACAACGAACTCCTATAAAAACTTTGAAAAAAAAGTTTGAAATCTTCACATCAAATAGTTTTAAAAATCAATATTGTTCTACTACTATTTTATATTAAAATAAATGAAACAAATCTTGCTAAAACCAAATTCTCACGACATTTAGAAACAAAAATAAATTATTTTATATTACACATATAAAAATATTATTAGGTAGTATAAAACAACAAAATACCTAGTAATTGATAATTTCCTTTATTACGGGCCGTTAATTTTAACGGACAGTAACAAAAATGTCGTAAAAATAAATTAAATAAAGTTGGCAACATTATTTTTATACCGTCGTTGTATCAAAATATTACGTATAAATACATTCATTATAACATAAGAATTATTATTTAATAATGAAAGTAATATATTACTAAAATATAACATTACTGTTGTTTTATATTTTTTTAGAAGTTGCAAAAAAAATATAATTAATGCGCGTTCATGACTTTAGTAATAAGTTTAATTTGAAGTCCAGCGCACGTATTTAGTTCTGGTGTAATACTTGTTTAATTATACAAACAGTTTCATATTTATTTTTGCAATAAAACACTTGAAGCAGAATACAAATGTTTAAAATATTAATAATTTGCAGTATTTCTATCTTTGCTATTACTACACAGAAAAAATAAAGTAATTATTTTATATAATTCTAATTTGATGGCTAAATTTTATTCGAGTTGTTTATTTCTATAACAATTTTTTATCTATATCGTTTTCGTAAAGAACTTTATAAATTTGAAACTTTACAGACAGAAATTTAATAATATAAAAATTAATTAACTGGCAAATACTTTTTGACAAATAGAAGCTTTTTAATACAGACTAAAAATATAGCTATAATTGTGTATTAAAATAAAAATTATTTATAGATTTATTTCTTTGCTTTTTCTTACAAATAATTTTGTTTAATAATATTTATGATGTTTTTTGTCAATTATTCAAAATTCTCCAAAGTTATTTGTTATGTTTTGTTGGTTTAAAATTGACTTTAGTTAAATTGTCTACATTGTAAAAAATATATTTTTAATTTATGTAATTTTACATACATACATAATCACGCCTTGTACCCGAAAGGGTGTGGCACAAACTCTTTTCATCATCCCGAAATCAGTCGCCTCCAAACATTCCTATCCAAACAAGCAACTTTCGCTTCATCCACATTCATAATTCCACTCTCATACATGCTCTTTTATTCTCTCAATCATACCACTCCAACTACTCATCGGACGTAAGTATTAATAGTAAAAATAACAACATTTTGTAATTTTATTACATATTTTCATGAACAATTACATTTACAAAAAAAGTAAAATCACAAAAAAACATTAACAGCTTTAGAAACGAATTCTGTATTAAAATTAATTTATAATAAACATTACGACTAAATTCAAAGTTTGTCTTCATCATGATAAACTGATTTTAATATGTAAATTGCATAAATGTTTTACAGTGTATTATAATAAAACTAATCATTAAAACCGCAAAATAAATTATTGAATATTTAATCGTATATTAAACTTTAATTTTCTTAAACATATTCAAAGCTTTTGATTTACGCGAAAATTTATTGTTTTACTAAAAAAAATCTTTAAATACATTTTGTCATTTTATAACAAATAACACGTATTTTTGAAATATTTTTCCACATGTCATCCAAGACAAATATCTCACAATGTCAGTGCTAGTAAATAAAAGAAAAAAATCTTAAAATAAATTGTTTTGAAAGCTATGTTATTTACTTGAAAAACAAGTAAACTATTGTTCCTAGTTTATTTATCACAGCTTGCAATATATATTATCTTTTATTTCCAATAATAAATTGTCTATGATTTATTATATCGGTTAATGTTTTTGTTTAAAAAATCTACCTTTTTTACAAGAAATATCGCTTTACAAAACTTATAGATATTTTATTTTATTAATTTAGAAATGTAATTAAAATTAATTTAATGATTAATTGCTGCATGTATAAATTATTTGATTGATTTTTTACAAGAAAAAAATATCTGAATATAAAAATAAGCAAACGCAATAATTTATAAATATTATAAATATTTAATTTTTTGTTAAAAACATAAATTTTTAAAATGATACAGTAAAAAGTCTATCAGAACTCATTATATTAAAATAATAAGGCTCTAGGATTTAATTCTGCATTAATTTGAATTAAAAAATTAATGTTTCGACTTACTCTACGTACATTATCATCAGAAAAAATGATACAAATAATAGATGCAATAAATTAACAGAATATAGAAATAAGTTACTAGGTAACAAAATAAAACTAACTAGATTATAAAATTTATAAATTATTAATTATAGGAAGCCAAATATGATTTAAATCAGTGCCTTCAATCCGATTGACGTTATCTTTTTTTTTACAAAATTCTATAGTTTCTGTTATTAATCTACTGTTAATATTAATAGGTTTTGCAATAATTATAGTATCTTAGAATTTTACATCATGAAGATTATCAAACGCATGTTGTGTTATACCAAATTTATCTGAGTGGTTTAGGTGTATTGACAGGCAGATAGAACTATTTTCTACTACAGAATATAAGAAGTCAATACGTCTAAGCCATTCAATATTAACAGTAGATTGATAAGAGAAACAAATAAAAGTTTATAAAGAAAAAGATAACATTAATCAGTGTGAATTTAAATAAAATTTGTCTTCCTTTAATTAATAATTTATAAATTATATAATCTAGTTACTTATTTTGTTACCTAGTAACCTGTTTCTACATATGTTCTGTTTATTTATTATATAGGTCATTTGTATCATTTTTCTTGATGATGATGTAGGTAGAATACGTTGAAAGATAGATTTTTAAAAATTAAATTCAATACAGAACTAAATCCTAAAGCCTTTTTATTAATTTTTTTAATAATGTTTCAGAAAAATTGTATAATTTGAATTTGTCATTTTTTTCATTGGATAATATTCACTTCCTCAAAGTGTTTAGTCTACTCTTGTTACTTATCTAATTAATATTCATTATTGAAAATTGAAATTAAGTCAAACTTGAAGATGTAAGATGCTTTATTTAGGGGTCAAATTTGCTCGTTCTTTGATCTAAAGTGCAATAGATAATTAAGGTTCAACTACATAGCGCACTTAGCGTAATAATAGTTACGTATTTCAATTACGGTCTTTGATTTCAAACGTCTTTTGTTTATAGAAAAAAGAAAATGTATATTAAAACAGGCAAAATATATTAACAAACTATTTGAACAAAAATACTTAGTTTAGTATATACTTTGTATTAATATATCCATGATGAAGATGAGAGGTGTACACTAAAAAAAAATGTTACTTTAGATCTGAGGTTTTAACTTTTAACTTAATAGTAAACATGATTTTAAACTGTAAACTTATGCTTTTCAATTGAAAATAATATTTGTACAGTATACAACACAGTATAACTAACATAGCAAAAAGACCTTTCAGAACTCATTATATTAAAATAAAACTGCTTTAGGTTAAAGTTCTGTATTAATATTTATTTGCTAAGCATGCGTTAGAATATCTTTATGTAAAATTCAAAGATACTGTAATAATTGTAAGACCATTCAATATCAGCAACAGATTGATAAGAGAAACAATAGATATTTATAAAGAAAGAGGTTAAGAGATTAATCATTGTGATTTAAATAAAATTAGGCTTTCTTTAATTATAGATCTATACTAGTAATTGCAGTCTGAATAAAACTTAATTCTATATACTTACATATCTAAATTAAAAACAATGTAGGAAGCTAAATTTTCTTTGTATTTTTTTGTTCCTTTTGTAATTTAATATTAATGAAAGTGGAAAAATATATAATAAGTTAAACAAAATTATCAAACAAACCAGTTGAAAGTGAGTTTACAATCTACAGTAGAAAATCTAATATTGAATCAGTAAACATTTATATAATATTAAAATATTCTTTACTCGTCAAACTAAATTATGATGATGATAAAACAAATTTCGTCAAACATTTCTTTTCTGCATGATAAAATTATGCATATATATGTATACCAACACAAAAACATTATGTTCATCCAGAATTAATTATAGCCCGTATTTAATTAAGAAATAAGCTTGGTTTTCTTATCTTTATGAAGTTGGCAACACTGTTTCACAGGTTGAATAAAGTTATTAGTCCGTGGATTGTAAGAATGTTTACAGAAACTTCTCGTTATAAGCACTGAATAATTCTTTATTAATCTGTAGTTGTTTGCAAGATTTTTCAAAATTAAGAAAATTATTGTTTTAATAATTAATTGAGCCTGGTTTTTATTAATGTTTAAGAACATTAATAAATTGATGATAAAATATTTTGTTTTTTGAAATTTATAAACAAATTTGTTCAGTTATTGAAGTTATTAGGATTTTAAAATTGTGTGGGCAAAGATAAAATTATCCTATAATTTTATACTTAAACTTTTTTTGTGTTTTGCGTTAGCAAATATTTGCAAGTAGTAAGAATAGAAGAGCACAGGTTAGGATGAATGTGGATGAAGTTAGAGTTGCTTGTCTAGATAGAAATGTTTGAAAGAAACTAATTTCGGGATAGCAGGAAGAGTTTGTGCCACACTGTTTTAAATAACTAGCGTAATTGTGAATATATGTATGCAAATTTAGAAATACTTTTTAAACTTAATTTATATATAAAATATTTTTGTATTTAACTTCAAAAAAAAACTTTTAATAAAACTGTACTTTACCTACTTTAATGAAATACTTAAAACATTAAATTAGATTAATTCTTTAGTTTAGTTATAACGTATGACACCTATTATTTATAGAGTTCCAGATAAAAATGTGTAATATAATAAATCATATTAAATTAAGTGATTTAAGTCACATATAATAAACAATTGATAAAAACAAAAATAAAAAATTGTTATTGTTTAATAACATGTAAGAGATTTTGCGGTTAGACTTAATTTTTGTAATTAAGTAATTTATCTGACTGTATTTTTTAATATTGACTGCATAGCTTTCTATGTATCAACTAAAAAATTGTTTTGTAATTTTTCAAAATTTTATTTTATATTAAGATAGCCTAATTAAAAATAAAATAGATGTTTTTGATTTTTTTTAATTATTTATTGTTTTAAAAGGTTATCTATTCCTTATAGGTATAGAAACAAGTATGTTCTCATAAGTAAGTTTGATTATTTATAACTCGTTAATATTAAATGATAACAAAAAATATTAGTATTTTTCATTTGTTTTACATAAGAAAAATATTTAAAATATTAAAAAAAAATATTTATAAATTTTAATTCGTTTCATAACTCATCAGTTTCTAATATTGATTATGTCGGCTGGTTGATTCAAGTAAAGATTTTGTAATATCTTGAAAAATAAGCATCGGATGAAAAAATTTCACAGATAAAAACTAGTACGCACTCTACCACCATACTCTTCTACTAACTCTACCAATGTAAACTAGGCTTAATACCTAAATACTTGTATAAAATACAGCCTGATTTAAAGTATAACTATTATAAAAACATTTTCAATACAAAATTTTACTTACATTTAATGAAGTGTTAATTTATATGCAGTCACTTCTTAAAGTTTCTTTCGATACACATATTTTTAAACTGTCATACATAAAAATAACAAAACATGTTTTCTTTATATTAATCACACTTAAACACTGTAATGTAATGTAGTTATATTTATTAATCCCAAAGATAACTTAGCAAACATCAAATATATTAGAAATCTAAAAAAATTAGGTTAATACACTTTTAATACTGTTTAAAACATTTAAAAAATACACAAAATTGACACTTATGTACATATCAAATAAAAACTATAATTGCGAGTTAAAATATTAGAATTTATTATACACGATAAACGAACATTTTGCTATAAAATCTAAGCACGAACTGAAACAAGTGAATGTTATAGCTAGACAAATTCTTTTTTTAATTAACAGGTAATTTCTGGATTGGTCAGAAATCAACAAATAAATATATTGAATAAATCTAACGAGTTATTATATTCATTAAATTTATTAATTATCAGAGTATATTTACCAGCAAATATACACTTTTTAAGAGCTGTTTTTGTTTACAATGTGTTAGAAAAGGACAGATAAATATTTTATTTAAAAAATAATTCATTAATATTTAAAATGATTTTTCCTGTAACAAATATGTTTTATTATATCAAAATAATATTACATTCTATTCCGCTTAAATGTTAATTACATAACAATTAAATATGGAGTAAAATATATGTCAGAGGTGCAAAAGGGTTAGTTTACAAATAGCATAAAAAAAAACTAATACCATTCTTGGATAGCTCTTAAAAAAAGAAGGTATTCGTACATTCACACTTTCGTTTTAGAATGCATAGTTTCCGAGAAAAAAACTAATTTTTCTCTAAACATTGAAGATGATTTTTATCTCCTAACTCTTGACGGTTAAATATTTAAATACCCAAAGTTCATTTAAATCTGCAATTAACACCTCGATATGATTACTCGTTAGTAACTTATTTCTATGTTTGTTGTTTATCATTTGTCATTTGTACATTTTTCCTGATGATAATATATGTAAAGTATATCGAAACGTCAATTTTTAATTAAAAATTTTTACTTAAATCTAGAGCTTTTTTATTTTTACAAAAATAAATATATAAATATATTTTTACAACTACAAGATAACGTAATTATAGTTAATATATTATTCATTCAGAAATAATTTGAACTGAAACACTGAATTTAATATTTAAAATTACTCCGATATTAATTTTCCAAATATGGCAAAAATTAATTGTTACGTACAAGAAAACAGAAGACAAACACAAGAAAAACAATACTAATTTAACCCTTTGCGGTATGAGAACGGAAATATCGACCACTAAATGCTCAAAGCGAGGTCAAAACGGTTCAAAGTTCATACTTGTTGCTTCTGTATTAAATGTACCGTTATGGTTATGTTATACATGATTGTATAATATTATACCGCGGGATACTGATTTATTTAAAGCGTCAAATATTTGATGCTAATTGAATATTCATCATAATTTGTCCATTTAATTATTCAGTTATTCATTTGTTATTTCTGGAAGAAATATGTTCATTTTAAGCAAATTGTCAATTGGTTAATAATAAGAAAAACATGGTGCATGGCATGAATATGTATATATAATTACTATATGTGCAATATATTGAATAATAAATTTAAAACGTTAAAATATTTTACATGTTATTTTATTTTTGATATATTAATTGTACTTTTAATAAATATTATATTATATACATCAAAAATTTAATCCGATTAAAGTAATTGAAAATTTAATAATTATCCTACGTAATTTCCAGTTGGGAAAAAACAATCTTTAATTTATTTTTAACAAACAAATAAAAACGAAATAAACAAGCGAAATTCGGCACGCGCCGTCAACAGAGCGTAGTAGTAAAAGTAACAAAGATAAAAGATGAAAAACAAAAGCACATCACACGGGCACACGAAAACAAGTGACTGTAGGCGTTGATCCTAGTCAAAAGAGATATTAAACTCGGAAAGCTCGGAAGTTTCTAAACTAATTTAGAGGTTTGGGAAGCGTTTAGTAAATACCTAAAGCTACGAACAATTTACCCTGTGAAACGGCTGACAGTTAGTGACATCTAACTGAAAGATGATTCGTACTAGATTACGTAACAGATATATATATATATATATATATATATATATATATATATATATATATATGTATATGTACAAGATAATTACAGCCAACGAGTTATTATACGCTTGAAAAACACCTTTCAGGCGATATTGAAAGCAGTGATGCTGAAAAATGATACAAAATGATTTTGCTTCCTTTCACTATTTATGTGTGTATGTGTGTGAATGATACATAAAATGGTGGACATCAAAAGATTTGTCGTATTTTTATTGTATTTGTCGTATTTTCGGCCGATATTACCTAAGATATTTTTTCCGGAAAAATGTAAATAATTTTTTATAACTGTTCAGTTATTTAAATCGTCTCAAAATGATGTTTTTTTACAGTTATAACAAAAATACGGGTAGTAATAAAAAAACTGACTTTTTCTTCAGGCTTATCGAAATATCGATATAACGTTACTATAATGCCTATGTAAAATGAGATAATTATATTATTAGGAAAATAATATAGCATTATTTACTGTAATTAATGACTATAGCACCAAATAATAATTAAAAATTATACAGAACTTAAACCTAAAGATAAAATGACTCTAGGTTCTGTATTAATATTTATTTATAATATAAATTGATATAAATAACATTTACACATTTACAGCAAATAACAGAACATAAAAACAAGTTACTAGGTAACAAAGTAAGTAATTAAATCATAAAATTTATAGGTTTTTAATTAATGGAAGCCAAATTTTAATTAACTCAGTATCTTCACAGTGATTGATATCATTTTTTTCTTGTTTCTATGTTCTGTTATTTACTATAAATGTCATTTGTATCATTTATCCCGAAGAAGACGGACGTTGAGTTCGTCGAAAAGTTAATTATAAATAAATATTAATACGAAACTTTAACCTAAAGCCGTTTTATTTGAGATAATGAGTTCTGAAAGATTTTTTTTTATATTAAACATAAAGCATTTTTTAATTTTTTTTTAACTACGTAGCTTATTGTTTTTTTTTAAAGTAGAATTGATGGTTTGAAATTCTCGGTATTTATAATACATAAAACACAATTTGTTCCATATTAATAACAAAATTAAAAATTAATTTATATTGAAAAAAGTTTTTCCAATGATTGTTAATACAAACAAGTCTTTAATTAGAAATTGAAATATTACATATTAAATATAAAACTTTTTTGATATTTTCATATATATTATTATAAATATTAACACAAAAAAGTTTACATTCAATTTTTAATTTTGTTGCTATTTATTAGCTTGTAAAAAAATTGTTAAAATATTTTGATAATTGTTATATGTTAAAAATAATTTAACACAAAAATCCTTTTTAATTTTTAATTGGTGTTTTACAAGTTCAGTTATTTATACATCAATATCAGTCAAAAAGTCTGCATCATATTAAAAAAAAATATATTATTTGTCTTTGGAAAATCATGAAATTCATTCATTTCAAAATACATCCTTTATATAAATTTAAAAATGTATGTAATTATACCAACAATAATATTACAGAACTGAACAAATTTTACCTATTTATGGAAAATTTCTGACAATAAATTTACAGAAGCTCTGTAAATTTACTAAAAAAAAAACTAATAATATATACATAAAATATGTATTTTTCTATCCCGTTGGTAATATCCTATTACATAATGTTTGTAATAGTTCTAATATTATGTATTTTCAAACAGTTATGTACTAAATTACAGTAGTTGAGTAATTATATCTAGAAATACTGGACATCATAATGTTTCATGGTTTGTAGACAAAATTACATATTTTATTTTAGAGTGTTTATACTTTATTAACAAAATATATAAAACTGTTAATAATACAATATAAACTGTACATCTTCTACTTATAATTTAATATAAAGTTTCATATATCACAATATAAAACTTCAAATCCTACAAACACTTTACACTATTTATCAAAACTATATTATCCTTCCTACGTTGGACACAAACATTTTACGGATTAAATCTGTAGACTCTATTTCTTTTATTTTTGAAGAGAATTGTCAGCAACTAACGAGAAATTTATCTTGATTAGTTCGGAGCGACAAATATTGAGACAAAGCACTGAACATTTCCTGAAATCTCACACTGAAGCTCAAGATCTATTATATAAACCTTACTAGGACAATGTACACAAAACGACAGAAGTTTTAGCACGTCCTCTATTACCTTTTTTTATTTTAGGACATAGGAGAAGGATGTTGAATGTGGTAGAGATTTCGGATGTATCAATAGATGTTTATATTCCGAATTCGGAAAATAAAAGTACCGTGTAGGTTTTTTGTTAGGTTAAGCTAACATTCGGAAAAATTTTTCGAGGATTTTTTTATTTGTTTTAGATGTCAACAATACGGATGTTTGATTAGTTGTATCTGCGTCGGATGTGGAAAAAGAAAGTTTTGATTGTGGACTAATGGAATTTTTCGGAAAAGCGTTATTGATTTAATTGTTAGTGATGAAGAATTGATATATTATAACCTTAAAATTGTATTTTATTTGGTTTGACAAAATACAAACAAAAATTTGATAAAAATACGGATATATTAGAATAAAATAATCATTCAAACAATTCTGAGAAGTTTTTGCAATATAGTATTAAAATAATATTTTTATTAAAGTTAAAAAATCTATAGTTTTATTAAAATTAAATATCAGCATGAAGATAATTACAAATATCAAATAAACAAACGTAATTTAGAAAC
Source organism: Clivina fossor (assembly GCA_963966155.1). Taxonomy (NCBI): domain Eukaryota; kingdom Metazoa; phylum Arthropoda; class Insecta; order Coleoptera; family Carabidae; genus Clivina; species Clivina fossor. Next base: position 20,227,971 of record OZ014561.1, on the reverse strand, counting down.
AAGTAATTAGGTAACAATAAATTATTAATGAAAGACAGCCAGATTTTCTCTAATCCAAAATAAAATGCTAATTTTGTTGCCTATTTAACATAATCTTGGGACGATTTCGTTAAATAAAACTTAATTAAACGACCGCTTTAACTTCAGAGCTTGAATAAATTTTAACAACTAATAATTTTTAATAGAAAGATTAAGAACCACTTGCATAAAACAATATTAGCTGATCATAAAGTTAACTGCAATTAGAAATGCTTGATTAATAAATATTAATACAGAACTTAAACCTAAAGCCGTTTTATTTTAAGATATATTTTTCACAGTTTAACATTATACAATAACGTAAAGATTTGAAACTGTATTTCATCCCAGGTTCAAACTAATAATGGTTTTAAGATAACGTAATTGTCATATTAGCGGAGTAGTACCAGCCATTATGTTTAAAAGTATAACGTTTTAGAAAATATATATTAACATTATGAGTTTGCCTGGAAATATTAGAGTATAAACAAAAATTCTGTTTTAGTATAAATCACCCTGGAGTACAATAAATTTGAAACCAAACTACGTAGCTTAATGTAAAATTATAACCACTACGTGACTGTAAAAACACAAACTTTGTAACTAACGACCAGATTTATAATGAAATCTTAATTTTAAAGTATGACAAAAATATCATTTTATTGACACTATAATAATAAATACAGCACTAATATTAAAGAATTTTTTTTTATAAATAGTGATCATAAAATCTTTCAGAACTTATTATATTGAAATAAAACGGCTTTAAGTTCTAGTTATGTAATAATTTATTTATAAATCAACGTTTCGACAAACTTAATGTGCGTCAAAATTTAAAAAAAGTTAATTAAATAATAATAAAGTATTAATATTTTTTTTATAAAACGTCTAAAATTAGAAAAAGATCTACTGTGGCGAAATTTAAATAAAAATAAAATTATAAAAGTCTACATAAATAATATTAATAACAAAATTAAATGAGACAAAATTTTGCTAATTTTATTGTTATAAACAAGCAATTTTATAAATTTAGCCTAAGAGAAACAAGCACGTGTTTATGGCAGGATATTATTAAACAAATATAATATTCAAAACATGATAATTATAGTTATTGATGTGTTTTTGTTGAAAATTTACTTAAAATAAATTTTACAAAATAAATTAAACCGTTAAAAGGTTTTAAATTCAACAAGTATTGATTATATTTTCTTAAAATAGGATCATAATGTACCATTAAGCACAAACACCTACTAAAAAGTTTTCAACTTTTACAATATCGTATTATTTTCACTTCCTTTATATAAATATATTTTCATTTCGTATGTGGTCAATACATTAACAAACTTAAAAGTACTGAAACAAACTATTGTTTAAATATTTGAACTAAAGTTTGTTTCGAATTGGGCAAAATCTACTTAGTTACTAAATGTGATTTTAGTTTTGTATGTGGAAATAATACAATGCTTAAATTTAGTGCTTAATTACAAATATATGATACTGTGAATTACATTATTTCAAAAAGTTAGTTTGTTTGAATGTATTAAACTTTAAGAATCTGACCAGAATTGTTAATAAAATCTATTGTTTTTTGGTGATTTATGACTGTTCTAACTTTTCGGCATTTCTGTTTGACATAATTGTAATAAGTTTACAATAAATAGGATTGTAAAATAGATTTGTTAAATGTCACTGTTAAAATTTTAAATATAAAATGCTTATAATAATTTCTTATTTTTAAATAACAATATTAATTTATAATTTAGAAAATTTAATTAGAAATACAAGTATTAATTTTTTAGGTTAATTTTTTTGTAATAAGTTTAAATTAAAAAACTTTTGATAAATACACATATACAATATTTTGCTTTGATATTTTTCAAATAAACGTACTGTGATGAATACAATAAAAATGTTAAAAAATCTAAAGAAAAATATAAAATGCATGATTTTTTATAAACTATTATTTTGCTATTTTATTACATAACTTGGGAGTTCTGAAAATATTCGAAACCTCTGGCTATAGCAGAGTAAGAACTGTCTAGACTTTTGTAAAACTTTCAGAAAAAAAATCATATTGTCAATAAAATTAAAAAGTTTACGAAATGTCAAATAAATTTTCAACTAATAATGGTCAAAGATCAAAATATGGTTCTAAAGAATAAGAAAAATGACATAACATTTCATATTTTTAGAGTACAAATATATTACTTCATTTAAGATACGAGTATCGTAGATGTATAAAAAAATCGCAATTTTTTATTTTACAAACAGAAAAAGATTATTTTAATATCACTATATTCATGTTAAATATAATTAATAAAGTTTTGTATATAGATGAAGCTAGAGTTGCTTGTCTGGATAAAAATATTTGAAGAAAACTAATTTCGCAATACTGAAAAGAGTTTATGCCACACACTTTTGAGTACATAGCGTGATTATTATTATTTTAGAGTTTCACAGGCTTTTGGCATAATGCTTGAGAGTCTAGCTTGGGCTTGGTTAAGTTTTCAAATCAAGCCTTCAATATTTCAAGCCAAACTTTAAAAATATCAAGCCAAGTAGCTTAAAATTTCAAGCTAAACCAAAGCTTTGAATGCAAGTAGCTTGATAAAACTAACTAAATTTTCCAGCAGGAAATAGTCTGGCTTGAGTTTGGTTAAATTTTCAAGCCAAGCTTTCAATATTTCAAGCTAAATTTTGAAAATATCAAAACAAGTATTTAACTTAAAATTTCAATATAAACTAAAAAGTTGAGATTTTTCTCAAAAATTTCACAAGTTACTCAGTCATTGAATCGGCTAGCTGATTGAGTAGTGAAATTTTGAAAAAAATCTCAACTATTTAGTTTATATTAGTTTATTTCACAGACTTATAAACAATTTTTGTTCAATGTTATTAAAATGTCAAGCTAAGCCAAGGCTTCGAATGCAAGTAGTTTGATAAAACCAACTAAATTTTCCTTCATATAGCAGGAAATATCCCATAAACATTTAACGGAAATGAAGATGGAAAGAAATATAAAAACAAAAGTGCAACAACGTTTGAAGTCTAATAAAAAATAAAAGAATAAAACATTTCCCATTTTTCGACAAACAACACCGGTACAGAACCAACCGTCAAGTTACTTAAACTCTAATACGTTGCCCTAGCAACGGCCAACGAAACGCGTCGTTATCAAAGCGAACGACAAAACGCCATCTGACGGGAGGAAAAAGGCTAACTAATATGATAAAGCAACATTTTCACACGCGCGCCCCATAACCCCGGCCAACTTGGCGTTGCTGTAAAACGAACAGGTGTAAAGCCAGCTTTAGAAACATTAATTTGTTAGCAACACATAAATGTAGAGAAAGAGTGAATTTCGGTCTTATATTAAAACCCCTTTTCGAAATGGACTTGCTGTATATATATTTTGGTTAAACGTGAAATTGTGGTATTTTCCGAAAATTACTGTTTGATACCTGATATTTTCGGACGACAAAGTATTGTTTGAAGCCCTTTTTTAAAAGTAATTTTAATTAACTTCGGAGTTTCAAACTTAACTTTTACAATATGGAAATTAAATTTTTATATAAATAAAACTGAACTTCACTAAAGCTTAAAAGAAAAAAGTTTTCTGACAGTAAATAATTAGAAAAAGATTTGCAAGTGAAAAAATTTATTTTTCTTCAAGCGTATCAAAATACTGGTTACTACTACAATAATGTACATTATTATACAGTACCAAACAAGACTACAAGTTCAAGTGTATTTAATCTAATATATCCGTCAGTTGTATCAAAAATATTGCCAGAAAAAATTCAAATTTTCTAACGGTCTTTAAAGTATTTGCCGTTGAAAATTTGTACAATTTGCAAGTCGATAAGATTCTATATAAATTGTAATTTTACAATCATAACATATTTTGCAAGTATATTTAAATTTTTCGTATAAAAAAATCAATATACGATATTTCAGAAACTTTTCAGAATAAATATTAAAAACAAAATTTTATAAATATTATTGCAACCATCAATTTCTAGCGTAATTTTGCAAAAATACAATAAAAGTTAAGAATACAGAAAAAAATCATAACTCATAAATATTATATATATATATATATATATATATATATATATATATATATATATATATATATATATATATATATAATACAATATAATACAAATAAAATAATTTCTCTTAAACCACAAACAATAATTAAAAACAAAAGCTTATTTTATTTTCAATTTTTTGTAAAAGTATTAAGAACCGACTATAACTAAATTAATCATTGAAAATGTCAGAAATAATTTATTAATTAACTATTGTAAATGTGGATAACGCGCAATTAACAAAAGCACATAGAGCTTGCTTTAGCAATTTCATTTCAAGTATTTTCAGTATTTCAGTGTTGTTTTATTTCAGAAACAATTGTCAACTTAAATAAGAATTTATAGGAAATCTGTTTTATTGTAGAATCTTTTAAAGTAATTTATGGCGCAGAAAATACTTTAATAAAAAATTGATTATTAATTTAGATTATTAATTGTAATTGCAGTTTTAGGCTTATTAAATTTTTCATAATTTAAATTAAATAGTTGAAATTTTAGAATTTATTTATCTAATATATGTTACTGAATATTGTTTTTTAAACAAATACAGATACAAAATTATATGTAAAAATTTTTTTATGAATAATAATATCCAATATTCGGCTTATAATATTATATTATGTTACAAGAGCAGAAAGAGATTTTTATTGTATTGATCCCAGGGCCAATGTTCCAAACAAAACTAAACTAAAAATAAATAAAACTACTTACCAAGTAACCTTACTATTTATTTAGTCGAATATGCATTTCCTGATAAATTTGTATTTCTGGCATTGTATTTCTGGCACTTCTTCACATAGTCTCAATAATTAAATTAAAACTGAAGCAAAAATAAACACTACAATTGTCACTATATAATTTTTAATATTGCTACCGGAGATGCCAGATTAATTACACTTGATTGTGTAGTTACGTTTGGTGCTGCCACCGATGGTGTATGTAGCAAGTAACTACTGTATAATAATGTTCACATTACTGACATAATGACATCCTTCTATATTAGCAATATAGTAATGTAATATTACTATTTTAATACGCTTGAACAAAAAAATTGTATAATTTTTTTGGATCTAGAAATAAAATACAATGTAAAATTTTTTACGGAATTAAAGCACATATATCCAAAAGTTATAAATAATTGACTATTAACCCTTTTACTCAACCTGTATTCTACTGTTTTTATTTTTGTCAATTGTTATGAGCTTTTGTTTTGTCCCGAGAGCTTTTATCCATTGGGCGTTAGCCCGGCCACCAAAATTTATTAATATTTTGTTCAATATTATCTGAGACACATAACAAACTAACATTAAAAAAAAAACACAATATATATTGTAAATAATGACTACTAATGTTTTTATCTCTGTCAATTTCGTTTTTCTATTGTTTGTCTATTGGGCTTTAGTCCAATCAATAAAATGTATTAGTATTTTGTTCAATATATTCTAAGATAAATAACAAATTAACAAAAAAAATATAATATACGATATAATAAATTAATAAAAAAAATTACAAATATTTTTATAAATGTATTTTTTATAAACTTTTTTTTAAACACCTTTAAAACACCTTTAGGTAGAAGCAGTATTGATGACGGAAATGAAACCCTAAAAATGTGAATGAAAATAGAAAATTAATTATTGGAAAATATTTGACGCAATTTTCACATAAAATACATAAATATTTTCGTAAATATGTAGATATTGTATAACAGAAAAATGTACATATATGAAATTTATTTATTTATATTCTACGACTAATTTTACTAATGTAAGCTCAGTTTAATAAACGAAAACTTATTTTAAAATGATACTTTTAAATAAAACTGATTTAGGTACTGTATTAATATTTTTTAATAATCTACGTTTTGACAAACTCAATGTACGTCTTCATCAGAAAGAAGATAAACGTTGAGTTATTCGAGACGTCAATTATTAATAAATATTAATACACAACTACTACCTAAAGCCATTTTATTTAAAAAAAAAAATGAGTTCTGAAAGATTGTTTAATATGTCTGCTTAAACAAGAATTGTCTCTTTTATAATCCTTGAAATATCCTTGCATTACAATTTCAGTAAAATACTCGGTACGCAATATATTTAATTACAATTTATATAAAACAGAAAACATTTTTATCAAGCACATAACAAAATTAAAACTTGACAAATTGTAATGTATTTTTTCAAGTACTAAGTCTTATATTAATTTAATTCTCACTGGCAAGGATGTAACTTTCATTATCATCATATTATTGAAAGATGTGTCGAACAGGATGTAATATAAATTTAATTTAAATTAACAATACAAAGCAATAAAATTAGGTGTTAAGTTACACGAAAAAAAATCTTTCAACTCCTAAAAGAAGAATCGAATTGTAACAAAAAAATGGAAACGCAAAAAATAAAAAAGAAGAAAATTAGCTTTGTCCGAAAAAGTTTTCATTGGCTCTGAAAAGACTTGAGGGAATTTACTTTGTTTTACTTTGTTACTGATTTTTAAATTTTTTTCTTGTTTTATTATATATAAGTTTTTTCTCTCTTCTTTTGACTGGGAAACATTTGTTATGATTTATAGGTATCAAATATATATATATATATATTTTTCCTTTTTGATTTACTAGTGTTTTGAATTGTATAGAATTGTTTGAAATATAATACATAACATGTGTGTAATAATATTTATAATATTTATATAAAGTTTATAAATAAAAATCAATTTTGAAATATCTATAAAACAAAATACGTATTCTAAAATAGAACTTCTTTAATATTTACGGTATTAATATTTATTTATAATCGGAGTACTTAACGAACTCAACGTCCGTCTTCACAAAAAAAAATATACAAATGATATTTACAGTAAATAACAAAACATAGAAACATGTTACTTATTTTGTTACCTAGTAACTTGTTTCATTTGTATTATTTTTCCTAATTAAGACGGATATTAAGTTCATCGAAATTAATATTAATACAGAACTTTAACCAAAAACAAATTTATTTTATATAATGAGTTCTGAAAGATTTTTTTACTATGTCAAAATATTCTGTTACATCAAAAATAAAAATAATTTAAATATTTTTAAGAATTTATTAAGGTCGTTTTTGACAGAAAAAATTGAGAGAAAAGTAGATAAAGCAATAATAAAATAAATATTTTGTATAATATAATATTATTATTATAAGATTTTTAAAAAAACTGTACTTTATTTCAGTGATTTTATTATGCAGTAACGTATGTATCTAACGTTATATAAATACATACATTCAAAAAAATGCACGCAAAAAATCGATTGTAACAAGGCTCGCAATTTTCGCAGCAGAAATGTTAAATTTTGATATTTGTATAAACAAATTCTCTTATTTACAATCGTAGAAAACTATAAATATATGTAATAAAAATGATTAGTTTTTTATTTAAACACATTCTTGTACCTTTATTGAAAAAATTTGGAAGACAATTTTGAGATTTATCTCAAGTGTTAAAAAAATTTCTTACACTGTAAAAAAATAATGTAGATTTACTTATTCTATTAATGTAATTTTTACATAAAAATGTAATATAATTACAGTAAAAATTACAAAATTCTGCTATTTTACTGTAAAAAAGTATGTAAAATTACATAAATTGAAATTAGATTTTTTTGAGTGCAGCATAACTTTGCTTATATCTTTATGATTTATATTTACAATACATACATACACAATCACGCCGTGTACCCAAAAGGGTGTGGCACAAACTCTTTTCATCATTTCGAAATCAGTCGCCTCCAAACATTCCTATCCAAACAAGCAACTTTCACTTCATCCACATTCATAATTCCTCTCATACATGCTCTTTTATTCCTACTACTTGGAAACTTTCGCTCACGCAAGCCACCCTCTCAATCATACCACTCCAACTACTCATCGGACGTCCACGCAAACGAATACCATCAAAATCATTCAAATAAATCTTTTTAGCCAAACGTTCATTAGACATTCGCTCAACATGTCCGAACCATCTTAACTGACTAACACGGCAACTTTTGCTACAACATTTACAATGTCGCATTTAATTACATTATTTATATAACGGACATCATATAAGTTAGAGATGTGTGTTACTTAACCTTTCTTATATTCAACTCAAACTTGTTAACGCCAATATATCGTTTCGGAATAAGTTAGGTAATAATTTCAAATGCAAGTAGAAGTAATACTCTATCAAAATACAAATTACAAAAACAGCCAAGGGCCATTTCTGTAGAGCACTTTCAAATGCAAATACTGTATTATAGTTAACACACTTTGTAACTTACATATACCTTATATAAATATATAAGCGAGTACAGGATCTATATTGACGTGGTATTGCAGTTTGTCGAGTTTCAATTTCTTAACATGTTTCAACAAGGAATTGACGACAGAAAGGTGTGGGGGTAGGGGTTATAAGGTAGGCAGTAGTAGGGTTTAAAGAAAAGTTATAAATTAATTAGTAATATGATCAAAATCAATTTATATATAAATACAGAGGTCTCTCGCTTCGATAAAGTGTGTTTACAATGAAACCTTTGCAATGCAGTGTTACCACGGCACTACGCAATTCAATTTGTGTTCGTCCACGAATGGAACACTTTTGTCAGGAACGAACTTAGGCTTGTTATTTTTTTATAATTTTGTTTGTTGCAGAACATGTGCTCAATATGTATTTAAAGTTTTTCTTCAAGTTATTGAGTTACTAGTACAATAATGACATTATTATACAGCATTTAGTTACTATATACACAATTGGTGGCACCGCTACCACTCGTCAAAGTGTATTTAATCTGCTTCGGCGGCCATATAGTATTTCTAAAACTATATTACATCAAGTTAAGTTAATTAATAGTTGCATTGTTTATTTTCGCTTGAATTTGAATTTGATTATTGAAACTGTGTGAAGAGGTGTAACAAAGACAACTAAACAGAACGCGCTTGAAGAAAAAATCGTATTTGTCAGTCGGAATAGAAAGCTTTCTACCCCTCGTAATATAATATACTATTGTGAAATATAAAATAATATCTTAATTTCGAAATTTTGAAAATCCAATGTAGAAATATATATATATATATATATATATATATACACTCTAAAAAAATTATGTAATTTTACCTACAAACCGTGAGACACTATGATAATAATCACTTAACTATTGCAATTGTAACATAATTGTTTAAAAATACATAATATCAGAACTATTATAAACATTCGGTAATAATGATATTAGTAAAAGGATTGAAAAAGTACATATGTATGTAATATTACAGTTTTTTTTAGTAAATTCAGTAAAATTGCTGTCAGAAATTTTCCAGATAGTTAAAGTTATAACAACAATATGTAAATAAAAATAATATTATAAAAAATCCCAAAACCACACTTAAATTAAAATAAAGCTAAATACGTATTTCGGAAGCTAAGCTTCAATCTTCAGTAGCAAATAAAATCTACAAAAATCTTACCTGTGATCTAAAATACATAAACACTTAAGCACTTGTGATCTTCGACAAGTGCTTAAGTGTTTATGTATTTTAGATCACAGGTTCGATTTTTGTAGATTTTAATTGCTAGCTTCCGAAATACGTATTTAGCTTTATTTTAATTTAAGTGTGGTTTTGGGATTTTTTATAATATTATTTTTATTTAAATTTCGTCACAGTAGATCATTTTCTAATCTTTAAACAATATGTAATTGTACATTTTTACTTGCTTTATGTGATTATTATAAATTGTGTAACAATTATAGAATTATAGTAAAAATACAGAATATTTATAGTATTATTTTTCTATAATTTCGCTATTTTTTTTACAGTGTAGTGCTTAAACACATGATCGGCTACCGCACGCTGACTTAAATGGCATTTAAAATGAAAGAAAAAAATCATAACTAAATTTCAGTTTTTATCTGTTAAAATTTTAACCAAAAAAAATATACAAGACTTTTTGTCTAAACCCACAAATAAAAATTGTGAAAATAGGAGAAAATGTGTCTTAACAAATTAAGGTAAATGCAAAAAAATTCTCCTTTGTTGCATGAGCTTAAGAGAAAAGAAATAGATCTCTCTTATGCTCTCTCTTGCTTCAGTATTACAAAGGTGCAAAGAGCGAACGTAGTATACGTTATAAGAAAATTTATGCAAATTTTCATCCTTCATGCATATTCATTCTAATTGAGTCAACAGTAAAGTGAACAAGTTAGCAACTCTACACGGTATATACATATATTCACCCCATTTATAATCTATGATGGTTTATTTCGTATTCGTGTAAAGGAAACTTAACCATTTAATCATTTCCTATTTCATATTTAATTAACTGGTTAGTTTTAAGATTTATTCATAGTTTCGCGGTTAAAGTCATCAAATATATTTTCAATATTTATGTGTGTGACTAATTTTAATATTTAAGATACCTAAATTTATAATAGTATTGTAGAATAAATTGGAAAATTTAATGTTGTGTTAAATAATAATAATGGCCCGTATTACGAGCTCGGTTTTAAAATTGGTTTTAACTAATATTGGTTTTAAGACTGGACTAAACAAATGAACTAAAACACCCAAATATTGAGCAGCTTGTAATATCAGCCAATATTTTTAATTTAATAAGAAATTGTGTATGAATATTTAATTTTAAATTTACGATACTACGGAAAATGACTGCTGTGGAAATGAGATTTTTACGTGGGGTATGTGGTGTAAATAGGAGAGATCGGGTACGAAATAGATTAGTGTATGATGAGTGTGAAATTGAAAAAAATTTTGTAGCAAAAGTTGCCGTGTTAGTCAGTTAAGATGGTTCGGACATGTTAAGCAAATGTCTAATGAACGTTTGGTTAAAAAGATTTATTTGAATGATTTTGATGGTATACGTTTGCGTGAACGTCCGATGAGTAGTTAGTGTGGTACAATTGAGAGTGTTTTGCGTGAGCGAAAGTTTTCAAGTAGTAGAAATAAAAGAGCATGTATGAGAGAAATTATAAATGTGGATAAAGTGAAAGTTGCTTGTTTGGATAGAAATGTTTGGAGGCTGCTGATTTCGGGATGTTGAAAAGAGTTTGTGCCACACCCTTTTGGGTACATGGCGTGATTGTGTATGTATGTATGTATGGAAAGAGTTTGTGTCACTTCCATTTGCGTAGATGGTGTGATTCTATAAGTATGTATGTAGAGAATTTATGTGTTCCAAAGTATTAATATTAAAATAATTTGTTAAGGGATTAAGATAAATAAAAATAGATCAAAAATTTTCAAATAAATATCAACGAGTGTGACATCCGGTATTTCAAAAAAATTTAACTTTTTTTTTATATATTTAACCTATAATCTTTGATTGCAGTAGCAAAAATTACACACTTTAATATCAAAGTAAACAAAACTATTACGTCACAATAGTAATTTTAAATGATAAAATAACTTATTTCCTGCAAAAAAACATATGACTGACTATAAGATACTTAAAAAATTTTGATAAAAAATTATGGATAACATATTTTCAAGATTATTTTTAAAACTATATTTGCCAAAAATATTTTATAAATTTAATTGATTGTAAAAAAAATGATTTATTATTTTATTGATGTTTATTGATTAAATTAATCGGTAAATTGTTTGCAAAAAAAAATAGTAGTATTAAATTTTATTATATTTGTTTATTTTTGACCTGTAAAATAATAAGATATTAAATATCTATCAAACTGAGTTACAAAATATTAAGGACTTTGTTAAATTCGTATACCCAATAAAATACTTTTTATTGAGATAATTTACTATTGCAAATAATTCTAAATTTCAATTTTCTTACATTTGTAACCAAATATTAAAACCAAATATATGCTTAGGCGTGTAACAATAACCTAAATACATATTTACATTATTAGTTCGTTATTATGACGAAAATAGATAATAACATTTTAAAATTGGGGGTTTAGCATTTAATTTTCAGTAATAAACATAATTAATTATCCAAAATCAGCACTCAAATAATTAACATTGGAAAATGCGCAGTAAAAAATGCTAAAATTCGAACATTAAATCGCCTACGTAGATTTTTGCCTAATGAAATGGTCCCAAAAACGTAAAATTGTGTATCATTTTGTTAAATGAAAATGTTTGTACAAAACCATTTTATTTGAAAGTATGTTTTTAAATTAATCGATTAACTAGACAAAAAACATATAATGATTTTTTTTAAATTTAAAAAGTTTTATGAACAAAAAATTAAACTAACAAATTAAAATACATTAAAAAGATTTATTTTTAGAATTTTGTAAAATAATCCTTTATATAAGTCTAATATTCTATATTTATTACAATCGCAAAGAAAACATAAAAAAGATTTAATATTTTTTTTTTGCTTAGGTAAAATTTGAAAATATGTGATTTTCAAAACTGAATGATAATCCGCTTTATCATAAACATAAATAAAACTACTTTAGGTTCAAGTTCTGTATTAAAATTTATTTATAATCAACGTTTCGACGAAACTCAATGCTCGTCTTTATCAGGAAAACTGATACAAATGACATTACAGTAAATAACAGTACAAAGAAATAAGTTACTAGGTAACAAATAAGTGACTAGATCGTAAAATTTGGCTTCCATTAATTAAAAATCTGTAAAATTATTTATATCTAATTATTGAATAAAACATAAATATTATTAAATATACTAATTTTTGTTTGTTTTTCTTTCAGGTGAGTTAATTATTCATCAGTCATAATTTTCATCTATCCACTGCTAAAGTAAGTTAAACAATAATTGTTATAATATATAATATGAAAAATACTATTTATTAGTTTATATAAAAATGCAAACATTTTTGCATATGAAATTAAGCAAATTAGTTTAAAAATATTATTAATAACCTATATAAATAACACATCTAACCATAACTTTTTTTCTTTATTTTTTTTTCTAATCTTATACCTACTAACTTGTTTCCATGTTCTGTTTATTTTTGTAAATATCATTTATGTCAGTTTTCTTGATAAAGATGTACGTTGAATACGTCGAAACGTCTATAATCCAAACTACAACCTAAAGCCGTTTTATTTTTTTTTTAATTTTATTATTATTAATATTACAAACAATCAATAACAAACAATACAACAATTCTTTACTAATTAAATCATAATTGGAATAGTTTATTTTTATAAGAGATAATAATCATAATTAATAATTGATTTTTATTATCAATAGAATTTAAAGTGTCGGCAGTCATCAAAGAATTTTATTTAAAAAAAAAAAAATTTAATTGCTGTCAGTTTTAACAATCTTTTTACTTTGGCATGACAGCAAAAATGTTATCATTGCATGATTTTTTATTTATTTATAGTACATTTAAAAAGTAATTCAAATTTTAGCAAAACAATGTAACAAAATTTATGATAAAAAATTCATTGATTTATTCGTACATGGGATTTTTAAATTAACAAGATTGCTAAAAAAATTTGCTTGTTCAAATAATTGTTTCTTTATATATTTTTTTTACCACGCTTATATTAACTCATTCTGTTGTTGTCGCGGTCAAATTTTGTAACCAATTTTTAGACCACTTCCTATAATTTGATCTCACTGAAATTTTGCATGTAGTTTCATTCCAGGAGACAACACAATATTATATAAAAAAAACCGATTACAAGATATGACACGCTTATATTTATTTTTTTAAAACAACTAATGACATCTGTCACATGAACTATTTTTTTGTTCAATTAACAATTGAATAATGACAAGACGACAAGACTAAAAAGCAGAAAATAAAATATATAAAATTTTTTTTAAAAAAAACCGCGCTTATATTTAAATGCACTAAAAAAGAAAAATAAATTTTTTCCTACTTATCCAAAAATTTCAGAAAGAAATAAAAGCGTGGAGCGCCAGGAAACTATATATTTCCCAATGATGATTAAGCGCTCCACGCTTTTATTTCTTTCTGAAATTTTTGGATAAGCAGGAAAAAATTTATTTTCCTCTTTTTAGTGCATTTAAATATAAGCGTGGTTTTTAAAAAAGTTTTTTGTATATATTTTATTTCAATTTTAATGAAGAAAATTTTTATTATTATATTTGTTATCCTTAATAATAATATATACACATATATTTTTATATATTTTTAATAATTTTAAAATATTTTAATAATTAATACTTTATAATATTACAAATAAATAAAAATAAAATGTATATTTAGTAAGGATTTTGTAATAATAAATAGCAATAAACATAGGTAAATAAGGAACAAGTAACAAGACAATTTGTATGGGTTTAGCAGGATTACAAGTCCTGCTGGATTTTGTAATTAAGCTCGTGCCTGCACGAGAATAAACAAATGCCAACATCCTGTTTCAAATCGGAAATTCCCTAATATAGATTTCCGGCATGTATAACTATTGCATATAATACTGCACATTCTAACGTAACAGAAAATATTTAATATTAGTAATTAGACATATACATAGTTCAACTTTAACAAACTATTGTCAGTTTATTTTTTGTTTGCTTCATAAACCACAATGTAAGTATCAATATATTATATATATATATATATATATATATATATATATATATATATATATTTACCTTAATAATCATAGTAACTTTACTAGATTTTTTGTTGTTTTCTTTAAATAAATTGCTAGATTCAGCAGACTCAGCTAACAGCAGATTGATAAGAGAAGCAATAAAAATTCATAAAGAAAAAGATAACATCTATCAGTGTGACTAGAAACTGATTTATATAAAATTTAGCTTCCATTAATTAATAATCTATAAATTTTATGATCTAGTTACTTATTTTGTTAACTAGTAACTTGTTTTTATGTTCTGTTTATTTACTATAAATGTCATTTGTATTAGTTTTCCTGATGAAGACGTACGTTGAGTTCGTCGAAACGTCAATTATCAATAATTATTAATACAGAACTACAACCTAAAGCCGTTTTATTTTAATATAATAAGTTCTGCAAGATTTTTTACTATGTTGTTATAGTAAGTTTGCTACTAATAAATCAAATATATTTTTACGGTAAAAATTTTGTCTAGAAAAATTTGTGATTTGCCTCAAATGTTAAAATTTCAGAAAATATATATCAAGAAGATCAGAAAATAAATTAAACAAAAGATGAAAATAGTTTGAAATAATTTTGAAAAGCAGAAAATCGCAGATTGAAATTTTGTCGAGTTTTATTACATCAATATACATAATTAAAGGCTGCCCTAGGGTCACTAAGATACAGAGGGTAGAGAAAATGGCTTTGTTATTTTATAATTTAGATGTAAATTTACAAGTTCTTTATTCACCTCGACAAATTGGGCCGCAACTTTTCCAATTGTTCGCACGTCAATGATTCAAATATTATTTTCAAACAAAAAATAAACATTCCACTTGTGCATTACTCGTTTCTGTTTGCTGAATATAAATAATATATTTGTTATTGTGAGACACAATATTCATTTTACCGTATATCAAATTGTTCAAGATGAAAATTTATGCATAAAATGTAAATAATTAAACGCTGACTTAATATTATTTTAAAAAAAAAAAAAACTGCTTTTGGTTGAAGTTCTGTATTAAATTTTATATTTGGAATCATTAATTTTATACAGTTTGTTTATCTGATATGTTTCAAAAAAATCACTTTTAAAAGTGATTTTTGTCAAAAGTACTTTTGAATTTTACTTAAAATTACTTATTAAGTAATTTTAATTAGTAGAATTTAGCAAAAATAATTATTGTTGCCAAGTATAACAAAAATAAATGCATGTCAATATATTTTTATAAATAATTAGTATTTATTTGTTTGTATATATAACAAAATATCATTGATAAACAAATTAACTATATTAAATTTTAATTTTAAACTATTTCAAAACGATCGTATATAAAATTCGATGCAAATATATTTAATAATAATAATAATTCATTTAACTATTAAAAGTTATTTTATACAATCACATACAAAATATATAAAAATATATATTTACATACAAATTATAAAATATATATTATATTTACAATTTAATATATTAACATTTCTGTGATTAATATTAATTTTATAGAAAGAATCGAAGAATTTATACTTTAAAATACAATTTCATTTTTTGTTTAAATTTATGTACAGTATTAAAATTTTTAACATTTTCCGGCAAGCTATTGTACTCAATCAATCCCTTATGAAACAAATTATTTGCTGAACTAGCTTTATTTGTTTTAGAAATATAAAAATTGCTAGCATTTCTTGTATCATAATCTTGTTTCATGTTTATCACTGTTAAACTCCAAACTTCTACTTAAATATATGGGTAGCAAGCCATTGTTCATCTTAAATATGAACATCATGGCATTCAAACTAAACATTTGTGAAATATTTAGCCATCCCAACTTATCCAACATACTTGTAATTGGCTCATACTTAGAACAACTTAATATTACTTATATTTCTAAAATATATTAAATACAGATACTTTTGTGTTATTAAGTTTGTCACCAACATAATGACGTCCAACGGAATTTACAATAATCAGACTATGTGTCTGATAATATTGTTTAATGTATGTCTTTATTTTTAAAAAAATAACTTGCACTAAAATAAATAATCTTATCTGGCAAATATCTGATTTTATTATACCATTGTTTTATTAATCTCCATCTCTATATATAACCAAATACTATATTAAAAATTGTAAGTAAAATTTCAGCAATTATTGCTGCTAAGCAACGAATTTGGAAAATATTACAGTGGGCATTTTTATTACTACATCATAAACAAATTGGGACTATAGTAAAAAATCTTTCAGAACTCATTATATTAAAATAAAACTGTTTTAGGTTTAAGTTTTGTATTGATATTTATTTATTATCCACGTATCGAAAAACTCAACGTCCATCTTCATCAGGAAAAATGATATAAATGATATTGACAGTAAATAGAAATTTATATAGAAAAATATAACATCAATCATTGTGAAGACATTGAGTTAAATAAAATTTGGCTTCCATGAGTTAAAAATCTATAAAAATCTTGTGATTTGTTACCTAGTAACTTGTTTCTATGTTCTGTTTTTACTGTAAATGACATTTGTATCAGTTTTCTTGATGAAGACGGACGTTTTGATAAAATAATTTTACTTATTATAAAATATAATAATTAATTAATAGTTATGTTAAAAATTAAAATACGCCCGCATTTTGTTATAAAGGTAAACAAAATAAAAATATTTTTCTTTATCTGTCAGTTTTAATACATCATAAATATTTTTTAAGTTGATTACTATTAAATATACGATACAAATAACATTAATTTTTTCTAAAAAAAAAAATTAAATTATATTTGTATTAATATTTATATTACATTTTTATTAAAAATTTGATAAAATAAAATGGCAATGAAATTGTAAATGAATTTTTCTTATTAACTTTTTTTAATATATCAGCAAAATGTATT
Source organism: Clivina fossor (assembly GCA_963966155.1). NCBI lineage: Eukaryota > Metazoa > Arthropoda > Insecta > Coleoptera > Carabidae > Clivina > Clivina fossor. Next base: position 20,210,397 of record OZ014561.1, on the reverse strand, counting down.
TTATTACATTTATGCTTACAAAAGCGTAAAATTAATATAAAAAATATAATTTGCTTTTTTCAGAAAACATATTACAAATAACATACTGAAATATCAAAAATTAAGCCTATCTGATATAAATATTTTGATTTTTCCATTTTTTTTTCTTTTTAAAATAAATAAATAATGATTTAGAATGAAGTGTCAGATAACATCAAATTAATATCTCGGCATTATTAAGGTAAAAATATTGTTATAAGTTTTTCGTTTTTCGGATTCTTTTATCTGCATGTAATTTATTCATAAAACTTTGTAATGATTTCTTTATTATCTTTCACAATAAAAAGAAGACATTTTTACGGAAGATTTTTCTAGAATATTATATATTGCTGTAATTTTTACTTGTCGTTTTTGATATTTGACATTTGTTTTAATGAAAAATTTTGACGTTATTAAATAATTTTTTAAAAGTTATTTCTTCCGTAATTACTAGCCATATATTTTACTGGCTAATCTTTATTAATATTTCTTTTAACATAATATAAAATTTTAAATAATTTTTTTATATAAATTTATATGATACAAAACTAAGAAATTCATACCTATATAAAACTTTGAAACGCAAGCGCATGCGTGTGTGTGTGTGTGCAAATATTGCATGAAATAACTTATGTAGCACATCATATAATATCATTGAAAATTATAATGAAATATCAAGTAATTAAATTATCTTGATGACACACTAAAACGGTCGTCTAATTTATGAACATTATACAGTCAATAATATTAATTAATTTACCGAAATAAAATTACAATTAGCTAGTCAAATCATTAAGCATATAAATTTTCGAGTAGCTTTTAATTTATTATAAACTGTAATTTGATATTATGCGATAGTAATACGCATATATTTTAACGTAATTATCTCTACGTTAAAATTATTCTTTAAAATAATATGAAAATATTCATTTATACGTAATTAGGATAAGTTGCATCTCAAGAGTGCTGCTAATGTAATTATTATTAATTAAATAATTATTTAATACAACATTAATTACATAACATGTTTTAATTTATTTGTTTTCGCAAAAATAGTTATATATATATATAAGGGGGTATCGAAAAAAATATATTTCAACGGCTCAGCAAAAAAACGAATGTATTTTTGTTTATAAATCAGTTATTGAGTGGTCAAATGTAATTTAAATTAGGCCTAAAGGTACAACAATCACGTCAAAAATCGGTGTTTTTTAGGATGTTTTAATTATATTGTATTACAATTTAAATGTGAATTTACCTAGATTAAATTATGCTTACATAATGTGAGAAGTGCGCCAGATTTAAAAAAAAAAAAACATAACCAAAAAAATCGGTAAAAACGGTTTGTTTCAGCAAATAAAAAGATATTTTAGAAGAGTTTATGGATATATGTACAATTGTGTATTTTATTGTATGTATATTTTATTTTATTGTATATTTTATATGTATATGTTTCAAGATTGTCCATACACTCTTGTAAATTTTATTTTTTTTACTGAAACAAACAATTTTTACCGAGTTTTTTGATTATAAAATATTTCGTTCTGTTTTCACTACAAATTTGATTTAATAATATTATAAAATAATTAATACTTATTTGACTAATACTTTAGAATTGACAAATATAATTTATTTTTCCCTTTAAATATTAATATATTTACTGATGATTCAATACTAAAAATCATAGTAGGAAAAAGTACATAAAATAATTTTAACAATAGTCAAAAATGTACTGATAATTTAATTTAATTTTTACAAAATTCTTTCCTGTTGTTAAAACAAGATACTTATAGATTAGAATCAAGCTACTTATTTTTATCAACCAGCGACATTTTAATTTTCTAACAATACTATTTTCCTGTACACATGCTTAATGAAAGTTAATCGGATTTTTTTCTCCAATATCAAATTGGATAAAAAATCAAACTAAGCTACAATAAACAAATCCTATATTATAATAATTATAATACAAAATTGGATTAATCAAAAGGAAATTGATGTAAGATAAGACAATAAATTTATTCTTATCAGTATTCGATATTTTGATATAAAAACCGTTAGTTGAAATAAATACAGCATCATTCATACAATTCAATTAAGACAAGTAAATATCGAGTTAATATGAAAGGTAAGTTAAAATAATATATTAGATTAATTATATACTAATTTTGGCTTAAAATTTTAAAATTATTTAAAATTTAAAATATATATTTGTCTGTTTTTCTAAATTAAAATATTAGAATATTAAAAAAATGAATACATACTAACGTTTGACCAGCAACATTATTTAAAATTATTTAAGTATAATACAGACTTTACACCAAATTTTATTAAAAAATAATACTTATACATATGTTTTTTTTTTAAAATGCTTTTTTTCTTATTTTAACTAGTTAGCTACTTAAAATATTTATAAATTAATTTTTAATTATTATTAATAAAAAATATAAAAACTTACTTTTGCCTCTTGATTGAAAAATTGAAGACTGCAAAATAAATCTGTAACAAAAAAAAACATTTTTAAGTAAAGTAAGTCGACAATGAAAAAAAGATATCTGTTTTAAAATCTAAAAATAGATAAAATACTAGTATACCACTAATTATCTAAAAATCTCTACAAGCCAAAATATTTTAAAACAAACAAAATAAACCTAATCTTTTTAATCATTTTTTTTTCAATTTTAGTTCTAATAATTTTCGCAACATTTGCTCTGGCTCTTGGCCAAATCTCCGCTAGATACACGAGAGAAGACCAAAATGATTTTGCCAACTTAGCTCCGGGCTGCTACGATGGCAGCATCAGCGCCGTAGATTGTTGCGAAGGAGTAACAGCCTTCTGGATACATTTACCCGATCCGCAAGACTGCACTAAATTCTACCATTGCGACAATGGTAAAGCAGTACATAAAGACTGTCCAGCGCATCTTCACTGGAGCATCAAAGATGATCGTTGCGAATGGCCTGAGATAGCCGGTTGTCAAGGTAACCCTGGTAGCGGAAACGGAAATGGAACAACTACAACACCACCAACTACACCTGGAGGAGATGAAAATGGCCAATGTATTCCTGCTCCAATTTGTCACAACTGCTTAACAGGTCTCTTCCCATCTGATCTCTGTTGTCAAGGTGTCAGCAATTGGCAGAAAATCCATTTGGCTAATCAAAATGACTGTTCCTCTTATCTTGAATGTGTCAACGAAGAAGCTGTACTAAGACGTTGTCCAGAAGGCTTACAGTGGAGCACCAATACAGACAGATGTGAATGGCCACAGGATTCCGATTGTGGAAATGGTAACAACAGTGAGGAAGAAAATGGTAGTGAAGGAGGTGATAATAATAAGGAAGCCTGCAAATATGGTAATGTTGATGCTAAGGAATGCTGTAAGAATGTGTCGGATCAAGAAGATGTGCTTCTGCAAAACAATGCCGATTGTCACACTTACTACCAATGTGTTCATGGTCAGCCATGGATCAGACCATGTCCATCTAATTTATGGTGGAGTGTCACACGCAACAGATGTGAATGGATAGAAAATGCCACTTGTACTTGGTAGTATGTTATTGTTCTTATCGTATAAGAAGTATTAAATAAATTTATTCTAGCAAATTTATGTATTTATTTATCTATATCTAATAAATTATATATTATCAGTTAAAATATTTGTTATTTTATAAAATCATACTTATAAAATGAGGTCAGTACGTCTAAACCACCCAGATAAATCTGCTATTACTCAACATGCGTTCGAGTAACTTTATGATGTGAAATTCGAAGATACTGTAATAATTGCAAGACCTAACAATATTAACAGTAGATTGATAAGAGAAGCAATAGAAATTTATAAAGAAAGTGATAACATTAATTACTGATTTAAATAAAATTTGGCTTCTATTAAATAAAAATTTATAAAAATTTTATGATCTACTTACTTATTTGTTACCTAGTACCTTTTTTCTATGTATTCTATCATTTTTTCTGATGAAGATTAATAAATATTACCATAGAACTTAAACCTAAAGCTGTTTTATTTTAATATAATGAGTTCTGAAAAATTTTTTACTAATGAAAAAACTTCAACTGGTATGTGCAATAATTATTACAAGTTTTTATAAAAGTAATTTTAGTTTTTGTAAATTTTAAACCTAAATTAATGCCCGGTTTCATAAACGATTTAACACTCTGTTAAAATTTAACGGTTTGTTAAAACCGGATTTAAATACGTTTTCAACATTGTTGTTAAAATTTAACATAATAGTCTCATTTTCATTTGAAATATTTATTAAATTTGCAAAACAAACATTTGTACATTGTATATGTTTTTGAAAAAAAAAACACAGTTAAGTTATGTTAAATAGAAAAGTGGAGTAAATAGCAATGAATTAGTTTGCAGATAAAAATATTTAAAAAAAATATTTCATTCAATTTCTTACGATGAAAACACAATTATTTCATTAATATGAATTTATTCTCAAGAATTTCTTATTACACATACTTTCTTTTTAACACGTTTTTATTAACTTGCTTTTTTGTCTCTATGTTTGTTTGTTTGTTTGTCCATCTGTTTGGTACAATCGATTTTAAACAAACTTCCCGATGAGCTAGAGACTTAAAACTTTAAACATAGCTCAGAATCTGGATAATAGTGCAATATTAACTAATTAATTAATTAATTATTTTAATAATATTAAATTAAAGTTAATTAATTCACTTAATTAATTATAATTATAATTAATAAAATTATAATTATGCAGTGATAGATTTTAAATAATTATATAATTTTGTTATTAATTATATTAATTATAATAATTCTGTGAATTCAAAATTTATAAGCCCGTATTCTCACCTCAGTTTTTCGTGAAAAAGTATATTTTATCATTAATTTCAAAATAACTTTTTACTTCTGTTTGTCATCAAATATAAATAATTTTTCTATATTCGATCATTTTTATTATATTTGGTATTATAAAATTTAAATAACCTATTTTAAAATGCTTAATAAATTATTTTAAGTGAACGTCAAAAGTACTTTTGTCAAAAATCACTTTTATAACTGAGGTGAGAATACGAGCCATAATTTTTACATTTTCAATGACGTAAAATGTTTACTCTCATTTCGGGTGTTTTCCCACACACTTAAACACTATTATCGGTTTTAAAAATAAAATTGTTCATAATTTCCGAATTAATTATTATCTGCTATAGTACATGTTTATAATTTTTAAACAATTATTTTCAAATTTAATGATAAGTTTTATAATACCGTACTTTTACTGATTACTGATTAATTGCTTTCGATAAAAATTGCAAATCGCAAAAAATACTTTTGTTTTTTAAATCGTTTGAAGTCTGATTAAAAAATGCGTAAATGCACAAAGTGTCCCTCCTTGAAAATTGTTATAATAACTAAAAATTTAATATGTACAGCATATAACTTTAATACATAATAATAGATAATTTTTTATAATAGATAATCAATGAAAAATAATGGCCCGTATTTTCACCTTGTCTGTTTATGAAAAAGTGTTTTTTTTTTGCTTTAAAATAAATTTTTACTTCTACCTCTTATCAAATATGAATAGTATTTCTATTTTTGATATATATATATATATGTATATATGTATCTAATATTATAAAATTCATATAAAGTAATTGAAATCGCTTAATAAATAATTTTAAGTAAACTTCAAAAGTACTTTTGACAAAAATCACTTTTAAAAGTGAGGTGAGAATACGGGCCATAGTTTTTCAATGTACATAATTTTGCTTGTAACCAAAAAAATAACATATTTTCTAAAAAAAATTATTCTAGTTGTAAATTTGTTGTACGCGAATTGTATTATTTATAGTTACGCCATTACTTTAAAATTATAACTACTCTACAAGTTTGTGCTGTTGTTAGAATGCCAAACAATTGCCAAATTATAATTATTTTCAAATATTATAAATGTCAGATCTAAGTAATGTATATATTTAGCTTTAGTCACTAGCAGTCATTTGCGTTTAAATTTTCGTAGTTATTATTATTATTTGTTTAGTAGTTTTATGCATAAACATTTTCGTTAAAAATAACGAATCGTTAAAATAAAAATTATTGAATTCCGTAAGAAATCTTTCTATGTATATTGCAATGAAATTTCCAAGAATTTTCATTTCAACGAACCTTTATTCTTCTATAACTATACTATCGTAATGACGAAGTCTATGCTTCGTAATAGGAGAGTGTTTAAAGTTTTGAAAAGTATTATTTTTGAAGCATTTCTTTCAATAAATATTCATTTTTAAATTGCAATATTTCTATTTTAAGTAATAGAATAAAATAAAATAATTCAAATAACCAAAAAGTTGTAAAGACTCGTATTAACAAAAAAAAGAACAAACCTGACAGAAGATTTCTTAATATTAAATTTAAAAGTAATAATCCTAATGAATATGAAATATTTTTACAAATAAAAATAGTAAAAATAAAAAGTAGTAGAAATACACCATTTATTTGTGATTTTTTTTTTCTAAATAATAACAAAATTAATCTTAAAACACCGAGAAGTTTTTATATGAAGGCTACAGGAAACACAAATTTATCAATAAAAATTAATTTAATCATTTATAATATTTTAATACTATTTATAAAATATATATTAATATTATAAGTAATGCATATAAATCATAAATTCTATTAAAAATAAATGCAGGAAAAAATATATCAAAAAAATTGTTTGTTAAGATACATATTTATCGATAAACTATATTGACATATTAAGTATCAGGATTAATCAAGGAAATGGATTAAGATAATACGAATTATTCCTTTATCTTAATTTCTTCTAAAGTATAAAAAGTCTGTTAGCCATTACTTGTGTATCATTCAATTTAGGTTGAATTACTACTACACAATATGAACGGTAAGTAAATTTAGAAAATATTTTAAAATTGTAATGTTATGTTTTTATACGATATTGATACAAGAGAAATAATATTTGCAAAAAAAATTAAATTATATTAAAATTTACTAAATTTACTTTATTGTACTGTTTTTTTTTTTAATTATATTAATAACGCTGATTAATTAAGCATTATTTTGATTCACCATTACATAAAAAAATTCATATTGTTAAAGTTTAAATTCTGGTGTTACTAAAATTAAAATTTGGAGTATCTAGTAAGCAATTTTATTATTTATAATTACAAAATGGTACAAGTTGATTATGGTACACTATCTCTATCTGTATATTAAATTTTAATAATTAACATTTTTATAATTTATTATTACAGATAGTCTTGTAGTAAATATAATATGTATTTTTATATAAATTTCAAATATTTAACAATATTGAGTGATTTATAAAATTATTTAAATAACAACATTTTAAATAAAATTTATTAGTAAAAGTAACTTTACTTTTTTATTAATTAGTATCATTAAAATTCCAGGTTATATTTTCTTGTTTGTCCTATCTTTGGCATGTGGTCAAATTTTGGCCAAAAATGTTGAAATCTTCAACAGAAATGACAGACTAAAACCAGTTGCTAAATACGAATTAAACGCTGGTTGCTACGATGGATCACTTGATGCAGTTTCTTGCTGTGATGGAGTATCAGCTTTCTACGTACATTTACCAGACCCTGAAGATTGCACCAAATTCTATCATTGCGACAACGGTAAAGCTGTACACAAAGATTGTCCAGCTAATCTTCATTGGAGCATTAAAGCTGACAGATGCGAATGGCCCGACAAAGCACAATGCGCTGCAGAAACTACTGTTCAACCAACCGAACCATCATCAACACAAGGACCTACTCAAGCACCTCCAGTAAAACCTCCTCAAGATGTTTGTATTCCTCCTCCAATTTGTCACAACTGCTTAACCGGTCTCTTCCCCGCTGATCTTTGTTGTCAAGGTGTCAGCAATTGGCAGAAAATCCATTTGGCTAATCACAATGATTGCTCCTCTTATCTTGAATGTGTCAACGAAAAAGCTGTACTAAGACGTTGTCCAGCAGGACTACAATGGAGCACCAATACGGACAGATGCGAATGGCCGGAGAATTCCGATTGTGGCAGTGGAAACGGTAATGAAGGAGGAAATGAAGGTGGCAATGAAGGTGGAAATGAAAATGAAGCAGATGCTTGCAGATTGGGTAAACTAGATGCCAAGGAATGTTGTAAGAATGTTTCAGAACAGGAAGATGTACTTCTACAGAATAACGCTGACTGTCACACTTACTACCAGTGTGTTCATGGCGAACCATGGGTAAGACCTTGCCCATCTAATTTGTGGTGGAGTGCTACACGCAACAGATGTGAATGGTTGGAAAATGCAACTTGCACTTGGGAAAATCAACAAATACAATAGACGATTTCTACGAAATATTAACTTAATTCATGACTTCTGTAAATGTACTATGTATATTATAAATTATAAAATGTATATTTGTTAATATATCGTTACTGTTAAATAAAAAATATATATTGCAATTTAATTTCTGTTATTTTTAATTTTTTTCAAATTATTTCAATAAAATATAATTAACCTTTTTTTTACACAGACAAACCTAGACAGTTGCTTCAGGTTGCCATACAAATTTAGGCAATATGTATAATACATAAAGTATTATACATATACAGGATGTAACAGAATAACTATTCCTAATTTTCAGAAATGATAGAGGGCACAAAAAAACATTTTTTATTAATAAACTAATGTCCGGAATTTTTTTTTTTTTCGGCAGTCGATTGTACATCGTTACAACTTGTGTATCGAAAATGGTGGTCGTAACTTCGAACAATTTTTATAAAGTTTAATGCGCTATTATTTCTAATAAAATGTTCCTTACCTTAACTACTCTTTGATGTTGTAATAATTAAGATTGTTTTTAACGATATCTAGTGTATCTTGGCACCGAGAAATTTCCGGACACTAGTTTATTAATAAAAAATGTTTCTCTAAGTGCACTCTATCATTTCTGAAAATTAGAAATAGTTATTCTGTTACACCCTGTATAGATGAATAACCTCAATTATTAGTCGGCTAATAATATAATATAATATTATAATATAATATAATATTATAATATAAATATTTCATGTAACCAGTCCTGGAAGTTTCAATAATAATGTTTGTATATTAAATAAATATATCGTCAGTATTATAAATTACATAAGTAAGATACTTGCCGCTTATAATTGTGTTCTAAAAAAAATATCAAGTATCTAAAGAATTTGATACATTGCATATTATAATTATTTTATTGCTAATATGAATGTAAAAATTATTATAACTTACTGCCAGATATTTATGTTCTAAGAAAATATCAATTAAAAAACAGTATAAAATCAAATATTGACATAATAAATAATTATTATTATTTCAATTTAAATTAGTGGAAAGTAGATAACAATGTTTTACATACATTTGTATTTGCTGACATCATACTCTTAATTCAACTAGTAAAAATCAATTCAAACATTTATTTACTGCAATAAATATTATTCCAACAGCATGCAGAAAAGCATAATTTCTCAGAAACAAGTTTTATCTTAGTTATTACACTTAATATTCGTTAATTACAATTACCATAAACTGCGATTAAATCTAAAGCAAGTTTATGGAATATTTATAGTGAAGAAATATACAAAATATTTGTCGAGGTTAGAATTTAAGGTAAGCAAAATACTATTCATAAATTATTTGAAAAATTGTGATTCGAACGTCACAATACTTTTTATACTATTCTAGCTTCTGAATTAAATGGATTTTTAAATATTTGTTTAAATTAATTTAAATCTCTTATCTACTAATTATGTTTTTAAGATAAAGTTATATTTTTGGTAACATGCATGACTTTTATTAATGAAAATGAATCTGTTTTACGTAAAATGTTATTTACTTTTACGTGATTCATATTTTTATTGTACGTAAAGTTTTAGTGACGTATGACAATAGATTTTTATTTCTAATTTTAATTGTTATTAAATTAATAAAATAAGTATTAACATAAAATAAGCATTAATGTGAAACAAGCATTAATTGTTTAAAGCTTAAAGTTAAAAGCGATCTAAAGTTGCACAAATATATATAATCGAATTGAATTTGTCGTTATTGAATTACAATAGCTAAAGATACATAATTTATAATTTTCGTTGATTAAAAGCAGTCTGACAGAACTTTTCATAAAAGAAAGAAATAAATATATAGAAATTACTTAATAATAATATTATTATTTACTTGATTTAAATAACAAATATATTTTGAAATTATTATAATTTTATTCTTAATAAATACCATTTTAAACATTTTTGAAATAAAATAATTTATTTTTAGTACTGTATTTCCAAAAAGAAACAGAATATATAAGTATAAAATGACAATACGCTAAAATGTAAATAAAAGAAAAATGACTTAATTATAACATTATAACGTAGAATGCAAAAACATATTAAAGTTTACGTCTGAATCTATTATATTTAATCTTAAAATTCTTCTACAAATAAATTTTTTATTCTTTGGAATAACCAAATAATCTTATTTACTATATAATTCTTGTTAGGTAATATAAAATTATAATCCTTTTAAATGCATTTGAAATGATTTTACATAAGTAAAAATGCAATTTACATATTTAAATTAATGAAATTTAATTCATATGTACCATAAAAACATTGTATGTTTTAATAAATAATGATCAAATAGCAAACTTAGTTACTTTATTGACATTCATATAAAAAATTTCAGTATTTGTACATACGAAAAATCATAATTTAACACAAATCCCCTCATTAAACTGATAAAAGAAATGAATGAGCCTTATCAGTAACCAGTTTAGTATAAAAACATTGCCGAATTTACTCATTATCATATTTCGACTCGAATAATACAACGAAAAAAAAATAAAACAACATGTATAGTAAGTATAACATTATAAAATGATATATTTCATTATTACTAATATTTGAAATATTAATCTACATATTTATTTACAGAAGTAATAGTATTCTTAATACTTGGCCTGTTTGTCGGCAAAAGTATTGAAGTAAACCAAAATTGCCTAAACGGAATAGCCGACATAAACGATTGTTGCAAAGGCGTTCCAAGTTACGTAGAGTGTCATTTAAAAAATCCTGATGATTGTTCGACATATTACCAGTGTGATAATGAAGTTCCAGTTTTAAAGTCTTGTCCAGCTGGTTTAGAATGGAGTGTTGAAACAGATATATGTGATTGGCCTGAAAATGCTAAATGTACGATAATTACAACTGCAGTTCCATCGGAAACACCAGGAACAACTACAGTTCCAACTAAACAACCTGAAACTATAGTTCCATCTGAACAACCAAAAGCAACTGCAACAGCAACTAAAAAACCAGGAGTGACTTCAGCTCCATCCGAACAATCTGACGCAACTTCAGCTCCATCTGAACAACCAAGAGAAACCGTTGCACCAACTGAACAACCAGAAACTACTGCAGCTCCATCTGAACAACCAGACAAAACTTCAGCTCCATCTGATCAACCAGCAGAAACTGTTGCACCAACTGTACAACCAGAAGCAACTGCAGCACCAACTGAACAACCAGAAATAACTTCAGCTCCATCTGAACAACTTGAAACAACTTCAAGTCCATCTGAACAACCAGAAGAAACCGTTGCACCAACTGAACAACCAGAAAGTACTGCAGCTCCATCCAAACAACCAGATGCAACTTCAGCTCCATCTGAACAACCAGCGGAAACTGCTGCACCAACTGTACAACCAGAAGCAACTGCAGCACCAACTGAACAACCAGAAGTGACTTCAGCTCCATCTGAACAACCACAAGCAACTTCAAGTCCATCTGAACAACCAGGAGAAACCGCAGCACCAACTGAACAACCAGAAGCTACTGCAGCTCCATCCAAAGAACCAGATTCAACTTCTGCTCCATCTGAACAACCAGCAGAAACCGCTGCACCAACTTTACAATCAGAAGCAACTGCAGCACCAACTGAACAACCAGAAGTGACTTCAACTGCATCCAAACAACCAGAAGTCACTTCAAGTCCATCTGAACAACCAGGAGAAACCGCTACAACAATTGTACAACCAGAAGCAACTGCAGCACCAACTAAACAACCAGAAGTGACTTCAGCTCCATCTGAACAACCACAAGCAACTTCAAGTCCATCTGAACAACCAGGAGAAACCGCAGCACCAACTGAACAACCAGAAACTACTGCAGCTCCATCCGAACAACCAGACGCAACTTCAGCTCCATCTGAGCAACCGGCAGAAACCGCTGCTCCGACTGTACAATCAGAAGCTACTGCAGCACCAACTGAACAACCAGAAGTGACTTCAACTCCATCCAAACAACCAGAAGCAACTTCAAATCCATCTGAACAACCAGGAGAAACCGTTACACCAACTGAACAACCAGAAGCTTCTGCAGCTCCCTCCAAACAACCAGAAACAACTGCAGTATCAACTGATCAACCAGGGGCAACCTCAGCTCCATCCAAACAACCAGAAACAACTGTAGCACCAACTGGACAACCAGAAGTGTCTTCAGCTCCATCAGAACAACCAGAAGCAACTTCAAGTCCATCTGAACAACCAGATGTAACTTCAGTTCCATCTCATCAACCAGGAGAAACCGCTGCACCAACTGAACAATCAGAAGCTTCTGCAGCTCCATCCGAAGAACCAGAAACAACTGCAGCAGCAACTAAACAACCAGGTCTAACCTCAGCTCCATCCGAACAACCAGAAGCTACTGCAGCACCAACTAAACAACCAGAAGAAACTTCAAGTCCATCTGAACAACCAGAAGTAACTTCAAGTCCATCTGAACAACCAGGAGAAACTGCTGCACCAACTGAACAACCAGAAGTTTCTGCAGCTCCATCTGAACAACCGGAAATAACTTCAGCTCCATCTAAACAACCAGGAGTAACATCAGCTCCATCTGAACAACCAGAAGCTACTGCAGCACCAACTGAACAACCAGAAGTGTCTTCAGCTCCATCAGAACAACCAGAAGTAACTTCAAGTCCATCAAAACAACCAGAAGTAACTGTAAGTCCATCTGAACAACCAGGAGAAACTGCTGCACCAACTAAACAACCAGAAGCTTCTGCAGCTCCATCCGAACAACCAGAAGCAACTGCAGCACCAACTGATCAACCAGGAGCAACTGCAGCACCAACCAAACAACCTGAAGCAACTGTAAGCCCGACTGAACAACCAGAAGTAACTGCAGTTCCAACTGAACAACCTGGAGTAACCGGAAGCCCAACTGAACAACCGCAAGCAACTTCAGCTCCATCTGAACAACCAGAAGAAACGTCTTCACCAACTGAACAACCAGAAACTACTGCAGCTCCATCTGAACAACCAGAAGCAACTGCAGCACCAACTTTACAACCAGAAGTAACTTCAGCTCCATCTAAACAACCAGAAACAACTTCAGCTCCATCTGAACAACCAGGAGAAACTTCTGCAACAAGTAAACAACCAGAATCTACTGCAGCTCCGTCCGAACAACCAGAAACAACTATAGCATCAACTGAACAACCAGGAGTAACTGTAGCACCAACTGAACAACCAGGAGTAACTTCAGCCCCATCTGTACAACCAGAAACAACTTCAAATCCATCTGAAAAACCAGGAGAAACCGCTGCACCAACTGAGCAACCAGAAGCAACGTCAGCTCCATCCGAACAACCAGAAGCAACTGCAGCCCCTACTAAACAACCGGAAGCAACTGCAGTTCCATCTGAACAACCCGGAGCAACTGCAAGTCCAACTGAACAGCCAGGAGTTACTGCAGCTCCATCTGAACAACCAGGAGAAACCGCTGCTCCAACCGCAGTTCCTACCGAAAGACCAGAATCATCTATTGCACCCACTAAAGAACCAACAACTGTAACTGCAACTGAAGAGCCAGTAGTAACCGAAGCAAATAGCAGTGAAGATAGTAAAGATAGTGAAGATAGTAAGGATAATGATACCAATGAAGATTCCGATGAAGACAGCAACGAATCTAGTGATAAAGAAAAATTCTACAAATGCAAATTCGGTGCTATCAACGCCAACGCATGCTGCCGCACTGTTCGAAACGAAAAAACCTTACTTTTACAAAACAACAGAAATTGTCGCACTTATTACAAATGCATATCGAGACGACCAGTCCTTCAAGAATGTCCCGATAATTTATATTGGAATGCTATTAAGGAAAAATGTGTTAAATATCAAAAAGCTACTTGCAAACGTCGTATATCTTTAACTGAATAATTTCATTTGGATCTGTTTCTTTTGATTGAGTTATCATCGAATAATTTTATTTAATATTGTTCGAAACAATTTGCGTTAAATGATCTTATAATTTATAATATTTATTTTTAGGTCTGAAAATATATCAAAAATCATATTTTATCTCGAAATGTTATCTATGTTAATAAAAGTTTATCTATTATGCAAAAAAAGTCTGTTATTTAATTTAGTTAATAATAATAATTATTAGATTATCAAATGCAATAAAATATTTTAAATGAACATGTTTTAAAATAAACTATATAGTAATTTATTTATACGTACTTTTTGAAATAATAATTTTGATTATTTTATTAATGTTACAATGTAATATTTATTCTTTTAATGTAATTAATGTAGAATCTCTATAAACAAAATAATTATAAATGTATTTTATTAAAAAATTGTAATTTAATAATTCGCATCGCATAACAAAAACTTTTCAGAAACTAATAAAATTAATTATACGAGTTGGTTTTTACTTGAAAACTTGCAATAAGTATGGCTGTTACTTATTCTCATTATTATATATATATATATATATATATATATATATATATATATATATATATTATAACAAATGTATTAAATTTTATATAGAATCGTCTGATGAAGATACATAATTAGTATTAGAACATCTTATAAAGTAGATGTTTTTATTTGTTGACCTATATTTCCTAAGTAATAATTACTATATACATATTTCTAAAATTATTTCATTTTAGCATTGTGTAATACACAGTTGGCTATTTTGCTGTTATTAAAATGCAAAATATTTATAATTGAAATTATAACTTCATACCTTTAATAAATTATTAAATGAGTTTTTGCATTATTAAAATTGATCAACTAATTGTCAGTTTCATAACAAACACTAACTAATCTCGACTTTAAATCGACAAAAAAAATATTGTTTTATTGGCATAACAAATAAATTTGCCATAAAAGTTAATGTATCTGTTAAAATACGAAATTAAAATATTTATTATAAAATAAGTTTTACATTTACATACAATATATTTCATGTATAATAAATGATAACGAAACAAAATCTTACAAATATTTGTTAATGTAAATTTAATCTCTTGTCAAGTATATTTGTTTTTAAATTAGCAAACATATTTAAGCTTGTTTCTTTTTTTTTGCAAATTTACTTAATTTTTGCTTGCGAACAAATATAAAGTCTGTTGTCAAGTAAGAAAAATTTCAAGCATATAAATTGCACAATATATTTATTTTATGTTTTGTTGTTCTTAAAATTTAATGGTTATGTATTTAATTTGCAGTACATAATTATTGTTATTACCATTAAATTTATATAACAATCATTAACATTTTATAAGGCACAATTAAATAATACGTTTTAATTATTTTTTGTACACAAATGACTTCGATAGCGAAAACCATCAATCAATAGATGCTTAAGTATCACTTTTTTTCAAAGTATTTTTTGAACGATACAAAGACATCATAAACATCTATGCCCCAAGCGGGATTCAAACCCGGGCCTGTACAAGTACGAATGGTGTCAAACATACGTCTTAAACCGCTCGACCGTGCCGGCCAGCCATTTTAATTTACATTTATTATTAGTAGAAAAACAGAAATACAACTTGAAGGAACATATGTTGAAATTTAATAAAATTAATTCTTTAGATCGGCATAAGTTTCTCTGACAAAACATTCATCTAAAAAAGAAATTATTGCAGATCTTATTTGGTCATATTGAAAAAAAAAATTGAATATAAATTTCTGAAATTTCATTTTATAAACAAAAACAAAGTATTACATTTCGTTATCTTATTAGTACAAATTGTATATAAATATATAACATTCTTTAATTTAAAAAAATGAAAATTATAACCTTGTTGAAAGGTAGGAGTAATATAATTATTAATTTAATTTTGATAATATAATTTAGAATTTCCTTTAGAAAAAATATTTAAAATAAAAAGGTTTTAGGATTAAGTTCTGTATAAATTTTAATTAAAAATCGACGTTTCGATAACTCTACGTATATAAGAAAAAATTATACAAATGACATATATATATATATATATATATATATATATATATATATATATATATTAAATAAACAGAACATAAAAATAAGTTACTAAACTGAAACTGCAAATGTTAATTTGTTAATTTTTTATTGTCAGTCATTACGCTAATATGAATAGAATTTGGATTTTTTTTTATAAAAGACAGTTATTGTGATAAATATGTACAATACAAAATATGTAAAGATTAACCGATTAATGGCGGTTAAGAAATTAATCGCGGTTTGTTATCACGGCTAACCGGATATTATGTTTGGTAGTATTAGTAAAAACTGATGAAACAATTTGAAAAAAAAAAAATTAAAACTACTTTTCTATCAATATTTTAAAAAATTGTTATTTATACTACCATATTACATTAGGCAGAAACAAATTAAAGTAGAATATATATAATAGTGTTTACTAAATCTAAATCTAAATTATTAAAAATTTTCTAATATTTTTCAATATATAAAGTATTTTAAAATACAGAATTACGTTTTTAAAATTTTTACACAATTTATTTATATATGTATGTATATTATATATATATATATATATATATATATATATATATATATATATATATATAATATTTTTCAATATATAAAGTATTTTAAAATACAGAATTAAGTTTTTAAAATTTTTACATAATTTATTTATATATTACAAAATATAATTAAATAACATAAAATATTACAACAACATTTATGTTTTCAAACATGTAATTTACATAGAACTTTGAATTTTGGAACGTATGTTAAAGCCATGTTATCATAAGAATGCAGAAAAAGTATTATTGTCTGAATCTATTAGATTTAATCCCAAAGCAAACTGAATCCATTTACAAATAAACATATTGTTTAGAATAGATGAATACTAATGCTCAATGTCTAATCCTTCTTAGATAAAATCAAATTATAATCTCTTGTAAGTCTATTCCGAATAATTTAATATTAGCAAATATATAGAAATTACATATTTAAATTAATTAATTTCAATACCTATAAACCACAAAAAAATATATATTTATATTATAATAAATCTATGATCATAAATCTTGCTTTTTATTTGTGTTAACGTAAAAAAAATATAAGTATTTATATTTAATAAAAAATCATAGTTTAACTCAAATAATCCCCTGATTAAATTGATAAAGGAAATGAATATGTGTTATCAGTGGCGAGTTTGCTATAAAAACTCTTTGCAGAATTGGTTCAATATCACAATTCGATACGAATTATACAACGAGTAAAACAACATGCATAGTAAGTAATAAATTATAAAATATTTAATACATTTTAATATTATTATGTTTAAAATATTAATGTAAATTTTTATTTATAGAAACAATAACATTCTTGTTACTTGGCCTTTTCGTTGGCCAAAGTATTGGAAAAATTATCAGATTAAGTCCGGATTGTCTAAACGGATTAGCTGATAGAAATGAATGCTGTAGACGTATTCCAAATTCTTGGTACACACATTTAAAAAATCCTGAAGATTGTTCGACCTATTACCAATGCGATAATGGAGTTCCAGTTTTGAGACCTTGTCCACCTGGTTTAGAATGGAGTGTACAAAAAAATAGTTGTGATTATCCTGAAATTGCCAAATGCACAACAGGTACAGGACCAACAAATCCACCAAGTACTGAAGAACCAATTACAACTGCAGCTCCAACTGAAGAACCAACGACTACTACAGCTCCAACTAAAGAACCAACAACTACCGCTGCTCCAACTGAGGAACCAACAACTACTGCAACTCCAACAACTACTGCAGTTCCAACTGAAGAACCGACAACTACCTCTGCTCCAACTGAGGAACCAACAACTACTACAACTCCAACAACTACTGCAGTTCCAACTGAAGAACCGACAACTACCGCTGCTCCAACTGAAGAACCAACAACCACCGCTGCTCCCACTGAGGAACCAACAACTACTGCAGCTCCAACTGAAGAACCTACAACTACCGCTGCTCCAACTAAAGAACCAACAACCACCGCTGCTCCCACTGAGGAACCAACAACTACTGCAGTTCCAACTGAAGAACCGACAACTACCGCTGCTCCAACTGAAGAACCAACAACCACCGCTGCTCCCACTGTGGAACCAACAACTACTGCAGCTCCAACTGAAGAACCTACAACTACCGCTGCTCCAACTGAAGAACCAACAACCACTGCTGTTCCAACTGAAGAACCTACAACTACTGCTGCCCCAACTGAAGAACCAACAACTACCGCTGCTCCAACCGAAGAACCAGAAATAACAACTACTGAAGCGCCAGCAACAACAGAACCTAGCGAAAATGACAGAGAATACAAATGTAAATTTGGTCTTATTAGTGCAAAACAATGCTGCCGTTCAGTTCCATCCTGGAAAACCGTACTTTTGCAAAATAACAAAAATTGTCATACTTATTACAGATGCGTAAAGGGACGAGCACGTCTTTATAGTTGTAACAAAAAATACTGGAATGCTAACAAAGGAAAATGTGATTCATATGAAAAATCTACTTGCAACAGAATTGAAGAACCATCAACAACTTCTGCTCCAACTAAAGAACCAACAACTGCTGCTCCAACTGAAGAACCAACAACCACCGCTGCTCCCACTGAGGAACCAACAACTACTGCAGCTCCAACTGAAGAACCAACAACTACTAAAGCTCCAACTGAAGAACCAACAACAACTGCTGCTCCAACTGTAGAACCAACAACCACCGCTACTCCAACTGAGGAACCAACAACTACTGCAGCTCCAACTGAAGAACCAACTACTACCACCGCTCCAACTGAAGAACCAACAACCACTGCTGTTCCAACTGAAGAACCCACAACTACCGCTGCCCCAACTGAAGAACCAACCACTACCGCTGCTCCAACCGAAGAGCCAGAAATAACAACTACTGAAGCGCCAGCAACAACAGAACCTAGCGAAAATGACCGAGAACACAAATGCAAATTTGGTCTTATTGGTGCGAAAGAATGCTGTCGTTCAGTTCCATTCTGGAAAACCGCACTATTGCAAAACAACAAAAATTGTCAAAGTTATTACAAATGTGTATTGGGACGACCATTTCTTCTAAGTTGTAGCAAAAAATACTGGAATGCTAACCAAGGAAAATGTGGTTCAATTGAAGAATCTACTTGCAATAGAACTGAGGAACCGTCAACAACTTCAGCTCCCACAACTACTGTTGCCCCAACTGAAGAACCAACAACTACCGCAGCTCCAACTGAAGAACCAACAACAACTGCTGCTCCAACTCAAGCACCGACAACTACCACTGCTCCAACTGAAGAACCATCGACAACTGTAGCTACAACTGAAGAACCAGAAGTAACAACTACCGAAGTTCCAACAACCACAGAAGCTAATAGTAATGAATCTAACGAAAATGACAAAGAATACAGGTGCAAATTGGGTCTCATCAGTGCTAAAACATGCTGTCGTGCGGTTCCATTCTGGAAATCCTTACTTTTGCAGAACAACAAAAATTGTCGCACCTATTACAAATGCAGAATGGGAAGAGCAGTCCTCCATCATTGTTCCAGAAATCTATATTGGAACGCTAATACAGAAAAATGTGTTAAACGTCAAAAGGCTACTTGTACAAAACGTAGTTTTTAATCAAACTGATTATTTTGCTGATTTATGGTTCATTAATTTTATTTAATATTGTTATAAATAATTTATTTCAGTTAAATAGTTTTATCTACTAATTTATAATATTTATTTATAAAATAAGTAATAGGTAATGGTTATATTTAAATATCTTGTTAAACAATGTAAAATTTCTTGTTACAAATAAATCTTTTTGAATATTAATCATAAATATATTATTATTTCTCAAACATCAATAATAATAAAATTTTAAAATGCATTTTTTTAATGAAATTTAAACAAAAATTAAAGTTAATTTTATTGTTAAAATAGTGATTTTAATTATATTCTAAATAGACATGTATAATATAATATAATATTTAGTTGAAATGTTTTCTTCATAAAATTAGTATTTAACCAAGTACATGCTTTTATTTAAAAAAAAACTGTTGTTGTTTTTTAATTATTATTATGTAGATTCTAGAGGCATACAATAAAAACAATCTTTTTCACCAAATTTGAATTATAAATACAGATTACAATTTTTATGGTCACTAACTGATTTTTATTTGGTTAATTAGTAATTTTATTCTAATCTTAATGGTATGATTTTTCATCATTTTGAAAAATCTATTTTTGCAATATCAAACAAAATGTTTGTTTTGCTGTCTAAATATTTTTAATATTTTTATATACACAATTATTATCAGTATCTTCTACAAGATTACTAATATTTTGAAAATTGGCATCACAAGAAAATGTGTTTCTTTTAAAATTAAAATCAGTTGCAATGTTCATAATATTTTTCTTTAATAATAAAAATAAAATATTACAGATTCTATGTATTTATTTTTTATTGTATATTATATTTTTTTAATTTGATAATATTAATTATTTAATGTATATTTTCTGTTGGAAACTAAAAATATTATTATTATAAGAAAATTAGAAGTTGGTACTTTTAACTGAAAAATAAATATAACTGCAACATATTATAATATTAAAAAAAAAAACTAATCAATTAATTAGAAAAACAAAATCAAAACTTAATAAATATATTTTTATTTTTTAAATATATCAAATATCTTTTATACCTAAAGTTTTATTTATATTAAATTTATATTATTACAAAAATGCATAAAATACAAAACACTTGATTTTATTATATAATAAAATAAATTTGTCTATAAATAAAATTATTATTGTTTAGAATAATTAAATAATTATATCTGATATCTAATCCTTATTAGATAAAATCAAATTATAAACTCGTTATTGAAATATTTTAATTGATTTTATATTGAAAAGATTATACAATTTGCACTTTTTAAATTAATTTATTTCAATAGCGCCTACGAATAAAATGTAACGCATTTAATTTATTATATTGAATGACACATATTATTGTTAATTTAACAAAAAATAGAGTACAAGTATTGGCACAAAATAAAATCACAGTTTAATTTAAATCTCTTCATCAAATTGATAAGAAAAAAAAAAGTGTGTTATCAGTAGCAAATACAGTATAAAAAGGTCATAATAAAAATTATTTATTCTCATATTTCGACACGAACAATATAGTAAACAAACAACATGCATAGTAAGTATATTATTATAAAATCATTTTTGCTTAAAATACTAATATAAATATTTATTTACAGAAGTAATATCACTATTATCACTTTGTCTATTTATTGGCCAAAGTGTTAGCACCGATAGTAGATTAAGTTGGGAATGTATTAATGGAATAACAGATAGATATGAATGTTGCAAACAAGTTCCAGACGCTTTTTATGCTCATTTAAAGAATCCTGACGATTGCGGATCTTATTACCATTGTGATCATGGTCTTCCAGTTTGGAGACCTTGTCCAGGTGGCTTGGAATGGAGTGTGGAAACAGATCAATGTGATTGGCCAGTAAGTGCTAAATGTACACCTGGTACACCCGCTCCAATAACTACAACATCAACAACAGCCGCTCCAACAACAGCCGCTCCAACAACAGCCGCTCCAACAACAGCCGCCCCAACAACAGCCGCCCCAACAACAGCCGCCCCAACAACAGCCGCTCCAACAACAGCCGCCCCAACAACAGCCGCCCCAACAACGGCCGCTCCAACAACTGCAACCCCAACAACTGCCGCTCCAACAACTGCCGCTCCAACAACTGCCGCTCCAACAACTGCCGCTCCAACAACTGCCGCTCCAACAACTGCCGCTCCAACAACTGCCGCTCCAACAACTGCCGCTCCAACAACTGCCGCTCCAACAACTGTCGCTCCAACAACTGCCGCTCCAACAACGGCCGCTCCAACAACTGCCGCTCCAACAACTGCCGCTCCAACAACTGCCGCTCCAACAACTGCCGCTCCAACAACTGCAGCCCCAACAACTGCAGCCCCAACGACTGCAGCCCCAACGACTGCAACCCCAACAACTGCAGCCCCAACAACTGCAGCCCCAACAAGTGCTGCTCCAACTGTCGCTCCAACAACATCCATACCTCTAACTACAACAGAAACAGATAGTGGCGAAGACAATAATTCTAGCAATTCTAGCGACTCTAGTGAATCTAGTGATTCTAGTAAATCTAGTGACTCGAGCGAATCCAGCGATTCTAGTAAATCTAGTGACTCGAGTGAATCCAGCAATTCTAGTAAATCTAGCGATTCTAGTAAATCTAGCGACTCAAGTGAATCTAACGATTCTAGTAAATCACATAGTAAGGAAAATAGCAAAGAATCTAGTAAAGAATCTAAACCAAGCAAAGAAAATAGTAAAGAACACAGCAAAGAAAATAGCAAAGAACACAGCAAAGAAAATAGTAAAGAACACAGTAAAGAACACAGCAAAGAACACAGCAAAGAAAATAGCAAAGAACACAGCAAAGAAAATAGTAAAGAACACAGTAAAGAACACAGCAAAGAACACAGCAAAGAAAATAGCAAAGAATCTAAACCGAGCAAAGAAAACAGCAAAGAAGTAAGTAAAGAACACAGTAAAGAAAATAGCAAGGAAAATAGTAAAGAACACAGCAAAGAAAATAGCAAAGAAAATAGTAAAGAATCTAAACCAAGCAAGGAAAATAGCAAAGAAAATAGTAAAGAACACAGCAAAGAAAATAGTAAAGAAGATAGTAAGGAATCTAAACCAAGCAAAGAAAACAGCAAAGAACACAGCAAAGAAAATAGCAAAGAACACAGCAAAGAAAATAGTAAAGAACACAGTAAAGAAAATAGTAAAGAAGATAGTAAGGAATCTAAACCAAGCAAAGAAAACAGCAAAGAAAATAGCAAAGAACACAGCAAAGAACACAGTAAAGAACACAGCAAAGAAAATAGCAAAGAAGATAGTAAAGAATCTAAACCGAGCAAAGAAAACAGTATAGAAGATAGCAAAGAAAATAGTAAAGAAGATAGTAAAGAATCTAAACCGAGCAAAGAAAACAGCAAAGAACACAGCAAAGAAAATAGCAAAGAACACAGCAAAGAAAATAGTAAAGAACACAGCAAAGAAAATAGTAAAGAACATAGTAAAGAACACAGTAAAGAACACAGCAAAGAAAATAGCAAAGAATCTAAACCGAGCAAAGAAAACAGCAAAGAAGTAAGTAAAGAACACAGTAAAGAAAATAGCAAAGAAAATAGCAAAGAAGATAGCAAAGAAAATAGCAAAGAAAACAGCAAAGAAAACAGCAAAGAAAACAGTAAAGAAAATAGCAAAGAAAATAGCAAAGAAAACAGTAAAGAAGATAGTAAAGAATCTAAACCGAGCAAAGAAAACAGCAAAGAACACAGCAAAGAAAATAGCAAAGAACACAGCAAAGAAAATAGTAAAGAACATAGTAAAGAACATAGTAAAGAACACAGTAAAGAACACAGCAAAGAAAATAGCAAAGAATCTAAACCGAGCAAAGAAAACAGCAAAGAAGTAAGTAAAGAACACAGTAAAGAAAATAGCAAAGAAAATAGTAAAGAAAATAGTAAAGAAGATAGTAAAGAAAATAGCACAGAAGATAGCACAGAAACCACACCAAGCAAAGAAAACAGCACAGAAGACGACAGCACAGAAGCCACACCAAGCAAAGAAAACAGCACAGAAGACGACAGCACAGAAGCCACACCAAGCAAAGAAAACACCACAGAAGGCAGCACAGAAACCACACCAAGCAGAGAAAATAGCGATGAAAACACCACAGAAAATGGTGAAGGAGGTAATAACGGAAACAGCGAAGAATCTGAACCAAACCAAGACTGCAATAATAACGGCAAACCATGCAGATGCAAATTCGGTCTCTACAATCCCAAAGATTGCTGTCGCACCTTACCATTCTGGAAAACATTATATTTACAGAACAACGAAAATTGTCGCACCTATTACAAATGCGAAGCAGGAGTACCAGTTCTATATGATTGCCCCAACGAATCATTCTGGAACGCGAACCAAGAAAAATGTGTACAATATGAAAATGCTACTTGTAAAAACTTAAATTTTTTACTAGTTCATTAATGTAACTTAAAATTTATTTTTTTGTTGTTATAATTTATAATACATTATTGTAAAAACAATTCTACAAAAACTTTATAAATATATTCTTTAATAATATATCATTTTTGATCAAAAAAGTAATTTGTTTTTTTTTTAATATTTATCAATGCTTTTTTAATAAAAACCTTTCATACAATTTGCGTCAGTTTTATCTTCGTATACTATTCATAATTGTTTATTGCAATTTAGATAAAAGATTTAAAAATAAGACACTATTATAAATTAATATACTGTTACTACTTTGATTTAATTTTTTATTAAACATAATATTGATAACAATGTTGCAAACATTATATATTACATTTGTACATTTACGATAAATAAATTATGTTTTTAATATTAAAAATATTTGTATGCAAAATAAACCAAATAACAATAAAGAATACTAAATAAAAAAAAAAAAAAAATTTTATTAATAAAAATCATAAATTATACATGTTGTTTTTAGTCATTTTGCTTTAAAATACAAATAACAGAATCTGAAAAATGAAAGTTCAAAAACAAAACAAAAAAAAAATGTAATTAAACTTTTAATCTGCTGAACAAACACGTATTCTGAAAACACAATTAAATCTGAAATACGATATCAATTTTTTTGTTTTTCAAACACCTGTTGGATCCGCAACCAGAATTACACGTATGATTTACAGAAATAATAATAAAAAATCAATTACACAACCTATATTTACAAATATTTGTGTATATACTATATTCTTCTAATATTATTCTACAAAATTTAACTTATTATTATAAGTAATTTTTGATAGCATTCTTGAGATACGGACTCTGAAAAATGTTGCCGACTTCGAACATAATATCAAAAAATTTGAAATATATTGAAAACAATTAAACAAACGTAAAATATTTTTGACGTATCATATGTAAAATTTGCTTCTAAATACAACGGTAAAATAATAATTGGGGTATTCTATTTAAAATAGAAAAGTTAGGGTCAACTTCCTATCAAACCGGTAGTGTCATTTTAATGAAATAATTTTACTTCAAATGAGCATATTGCAGTATTCCTCAATAGCAAATTTTGTGACAGTTTTTAAAATACAGATGGAATAAGCTTATCCGTTAGACACGCTGTATATATATATATATATATATATATATATATATAGAAATGTGATTTTTACTGTTGTAACGTATTAGAATGAGAGTATATCAAATATATTTGATATATATTTGATATACTCTCATTATATATATATATATATATATATATATATATATATATATATATATATATATATATATATATATATATATACAAATGTCAACAGCTGATGCGATCATTGTCATTATTATTCTGATAATTTCAAACTGGTTTGAAATCATTTCAAAAATTTCGCTGAACAAAAAACTAATTGTCAGGGTTGGAAATTTGAGACTCTGTGAACACTTAAATCAAACTGCGCATGCTCAATGTTCTATGTTCTATGAACAAAGCTAATTGTATATTAACATAATTTTAATTATAAATTTGAACAAAACCATTTTGCCTTTAGAAATAAGATGACACTTAATGACAATTTATTTTTAACAAATTAAATAATTATAGATATTTTATTTGCGTATTTCTTGTTTAATTTTTATATTTTATAAATGTGTGCAAAATTAATAATCTACTTTGTTATTCTAGTACATACCCGTGAACATGTAATTTTCTTAGAAAAAAAAACTGCATAAATTCTTATCAACAAATTTCTCACGCTATTTGACTCATCAAATAGTTTCAAGACATATTAATTAGTTGCTAACTTCGTAACATTACATTTGATTTAATTAATTTATTATCAAAGTACAAAATACATAGTTTAATAAAATATATATTTTGATATTATAATTGATTAGATAAAGTACTACAGAATTATTCTTTAATTAATTAATAATTATTAAAACTGATAATATATTATATTTTGCTGTTTACTTTATATTTTAAAACACGTAGAAAACGCGTGTCAGAAAATATATAATTATGTACATTATTGCATTTATTGTAAGGCTCAAAGTAAGGTGATCATAAAATGAGACTTAATAAGATAGAGTCTAAAAAAAATCTAAAAAATAAAACGGCTTGAAGTTTAAGTTCTGTATTAATAATCGAAAGTACTTTACGTACTCAACGTCCATCTTGCCGTCTTGTCCGAAATAAAATTAAAATTAAATTACATCCATACAAACTAAGTTTAGATTTGTTATATGTATAAAACTTATGTATTTTTATTTATTTTTATCATTATACACAGATAGATTGTTATATCACTTTTCCTGTTAAACAAAGTGCAAATATTCAGTGAAATATAACTATTTATCATACTTTTCAAAAAAAGTAAGAATAAAATTAGATTTTTTCAAAAAATAATTCATTAATAGATAATTTCCTCCAATTTACCATATTTATTTTAAAAATGTTACTTGACAGTTTAAGTATTTGTTAAGATAAGAATATTCACATATCAAAAATATCAGTTTTATCATATGATGATAAAACATCAAAATAAAAAAAATACTATAACAATATTCCGCAAATTTTTATCAAAACTAATTTTTATTAATCATTTTTATTTTATTTACCAAAATTTTGTCATAAAACATAATTAACATATTTAAATTTTCAATGTTTATTTAATTTTTTAAAACAAGTTCAATTAGCAATTAGCGACTGATAATACTAATTAATACTAAATAATAACAATTTTCTTACCTTTAAGTATGCACTTCCGACGGTAAAAACCTAAAACAAAAAATAACAATAATTATTAAAATTATTTTTATAATTCTCGCATTAATAAATATACAAAAAATTGTATATTGTATTACTGTATAAACATGCAATTTTCCGTAATTTATAAACAGTAATTATTAAAAAAAATATTTTAGTATTTCCTTGAATAGAAATAAAATCTATTATCTTTTAGATTCTTATTGGTGTGTTCTGCGAATTTTTACAGATTTAGTTTTAGATATGATAAACAATTTTCGAAAAATGGGTAAATTTTCTGATAAGTTCAACAAATCTGGTTATGATTTTTCATCACGTGACTATTAAACAAGTTAATAATCAATAAAGGGTGTAATTTAGATAACAATCTGCTTTATATTATAAAATTTTCATTATATATATAAAGCATGGCCCAATTTACTGCTCTAATAGTTTTACAAAATTATAGTTCTGGATATCATCATGAAATGTAAGTATCGAATTTTAATATTATTTAATTGTAATAAGTGAATGTGATGCAATTGAAAAATTTCTAAAAGGAAAGACAAGAAATTTGTCATAACTATAGACAAAGTAATATTGTGTAGTACACTGTAAAAAATATATCTTAAATTTATGTAATATTACATAGATTTTAAGAGTAAAAATAACAACTAAGTTATGTCAAAAGTAGCCTTATACTCTATATCCAAAATTATTAAAAATAATAAGGAATAAAATGTTTTAAAAATGTATGCGAAATATTTGTTCATATTTCTTTAAAATATAATTCCTAAATATATGTAATAAATATGTAATTTCAATCTATGAGCAAATAAAATCACTATAATATTATAATCTAACAAAAAAAAGCAATATTAATTATTTGTAGTGTTAAATAAAATAGATTAAATATGTAATGTAGTTTAGTTAAAAAATAAAAAAAAATTTGAAATATTATTGATAATTTTTGTTAATTAATGAGTACGTAAATTAGCATGATTGCAATAATTTTATGTTAAATAAATGTTTCTAAATCGTACAAATAAAAGAGCTTGTATAAAAGGCATTATAAATTTAAATAAAACTAGAAATTTTATGCTGGCAGATATGTCTATAAGTAAATTAAATTAAATTATTAATAATAATAATAATAATTTCGTATTCTATATTATTAATTATAATATTTGTTTCAGACTACGTAATTAGTGCACTAATTCTAGTATTAGGATTGGGTGAAGCCCAATTAATTGCTAGAACCAACTGGACTAATTGTGATAGCGTTCCATCTAATATAGATGTACTTTTACCAAATCCAAACGATTGTGGCTCTTATATACAATGTGTCCATCAAACACCAATGGTGCGTCCATGTCCTGAAGATTTACAATGGAGCGTAGAAGCCAACAGATGTGAATGGCCAGAAATTGCAAATTGTAAAACCAGAACATGTGAAGGAGTACCAGAAACGGAAGATGTTCTATTGCCTAATCCCGAAAACTGTAATACTTATATCCAGTGTGTTCATCAAAAACCTGTAGTACGACCCTGTCCAGAAGGTTTACATTGGAGTGTAAAAGCTAACAGATGTGAATGGCCAAATATTGCTGAATGCCAAGCAAATGTTCCTTCAAGGACCAATCAGAAAACAATAAAAACATATACAAATTGTAACAATGTTCCGTCATATATTGATGTTTTACTGCCAAATCCAAGTGATTGTGGATCATATATACAATGTGTTCACCAACAGCCTATTGTTCGTCCGTGTCCTGCAGGACTACAATGGAGTGTAGAAGCAAATAGATGTGAATGGCCTGAAATTGCGAACTGTAAAGCTAGAACTTGCGAGGGAGTACCTGAAACTGAAGATGTACTATTGCCAAATCCTGAAAACTGTGGAACTTATATACAATGTGTTCATCAAGAACCTGTAGTTCGTCCTTGTCCTGAAGGACTACACTGGAGCATAAAAGCTAATAGATGCGAGTGGCCTAATATTGCAAATTGTCAAGTTTCTGTTAATCCATAAGTTTGCGGATAAATTGTAATTCTAATAAGAAAATGATGAAATGTAATAATAAAAATTATTTATTTTATTTATTATAATTTTTTAATATCATTAAATATATTATTTAAGCATTGCATATTAACTTTTATTTCATTCTAAACATACAATTAAGTTACTCGTAACACCTGTTAAATAAATATAAATTTTAATTTTATTTTATTTTACCTCGTCAACATTTTAAAAAAAAATATAAAATTTTCTCTCAATCTCTCAATCTGGTATATTATTTATATAATCGTTAAAAATAAATAAATTTATACAAAAACATGTAAATAACAAATCACAAAATGTATTTCATTTTGCACAAATATTTTTGTTTTTGTTTGAAATAAACATCTAATTTAATAAATATGTTTAATTGTTTATTTACAGAATAAATGTCAAATTATTAAAAATACATGTTACAAAATTATTATTTATTTAAATAATACTGTACAATAAATCAACTATTATTTGTACAAAATTTGAGTTAAAAAATGTTTCGTGTAAAGTTGGTATATGTTTTATATAGTTTATAAAAATAAATTTTCTTTTAATTTCATATTCATAGTTGGAAAATAAGCAATTTGCTTTAGATTAAATGGTACTGAATTAAATAATCTAGTGACTTGATAAATGTTATTAATATTAAATATTCTTTAATAATTTGTTAAACATTTATTAACATTCTTTTTATTACTGTAGCATTTGCATAAAATTCCATTATAAAGAAGTCTATAATATATATTTCAAATTATATATGTATACCATGAGAGTGCATATAAAAGTCGATTATGTATGGGTGGACCTAGATCAATTCACTGTTAGCTATCAAAGCAAACTTCGATCAATTTCAATATTTTGTATTTTGGACCACTCCATCAATCTAGTTATTTCCTGTTCTATTTAATGCTGGTTTTTTTCATTTTTCTTACAATTAAAAAGCTGGCCTACACTGAAAAAAAATCTGTGTAATATTTCACATAAACTGTTTGAGTAATACAAAGTTTTTTCAGAAAAAATATTGGATTTACACAAACAATCTATCTAATTTTTATTTACATAGACATGGAATTTTTCTAGTATATTAGCAGAAGTAGTCTACAGAATCCTGTATCTCTATACAGTTCAACTCTAAACGAGCTTATGTTTCTATGTCTTATTTATTTATTATTTATGCCATTCGCATATTTTTTCCATATTTTTAATTGAAAATTACGCAAAACTTAATCCTAAAATATGCTTTATTAAAATATAATTTAAATTAGATCGTAGCAAGATATACGCAGATGATTCATTGATTTATTAATTTGCTATCAATTTCTTTCGATAATATATACATTAGTTGTATGATATTTACTTTAGTTTAGTATGATTATACAATGTGTAAAAATTATCGCAAATCTGATAAGAATATTGCCCTCTTATCTATAAAAATACAAGTGACGTATAAATTTTGCAAATAAAAAATTCTTCAAAATTTATGTTTAACTTTTTTCTTGTTTAACAATTTACATGTCTACGTACAATAACCTTGTTCCAGAAATTTTGAGTATAAACTAGCAAATGTAAATTTGCACAAGTAATTTATATAACTTTAAATTTATATATCATTTCACTTAAAATTTATATAAGTACATATCTAAACTACGCAAGAAATTTTGACATAAGATTGATATTATCTATTTGATTCCTGTTCAAAGAATTATATTATTTACACGTAATAGTTTTATTATTATTTATCAGTTAAAGTTATTCTTATTTTATGTTAACAATATTTTACTTCAACATTTACCTTTTCAAATTTGCAAAAATATATTTTCGAACAAAGTAAAATATTCATTTTGTTTTCGTAATATAATGTTTTTAAATATTTGATTATCACGAGTAATCATAAAATAACGGAAAATATAATAAATAGATTTTTATTTTGAACTATGCAAATATTTTTAACAAAATTATTTTATCAAAATTTAAACATATACGATTTAGAAAATTTCCAAATTAATAATTTATCAACCGTGTTTTTGAATATTAGTAATAAAACAACTACTTGGATTTAAATTTTTTTTTTATAGATTTTAATTTATTTTAATGATTTGTTCACTTTTTCAATCTAACAGAGATCATCTTCAGGAACATAATATTTTTAGTTTGGAATTTTTTAATTTTTTATAGAAAGGTGATATCACTGTGATGCAAAGTTGTTATATTTTCTCTTTATCATATTTAATACAAAATTTATATCAAGTAAAAAATTTTTTTTTAGAAAATCTGACGTATTGTACTAATTTTATTAATATACTGCGCCATTTCTAATAACTTCGATACAAAATACAAATTTGTATTTTAATGTTATCTTTGGATCATAAGACGCACTCCAATTTTAAGTCGAATTTTTATATAAAAAGGATGCGTCTTATGGTCCGAAAAATACGGAATATTTATTCAAATTTTATTGATATATTTTGAGATTAAGTGTTACAAATTTGAAACATTCAGCATTCGGCAATGGAAACAAATTTTTTATATAGCGGCCTAAAATGTTGTCCTATAAATTATTTTCAAATTTTTTTTTGCAAAATTATTAGAAATAAACCAAAAATTTTGACTTATTGCGGACTTATATATATATATATATATATATATATTTGAGTGAGAATTAATGGTTGATAATAATGGTTGATATATATATATATATATATATATATATATATATATATTTATATAATTTTACAGATGTAAAAATTCAATAATTTTGTTATCTTAAAGTAATTAGTTTTCAATAATTCAAAGAAAAACTAATAAATTTAAAATTCCGGTCATTAAAATGTATTTATCTTGATTTAAAAATTTTCTATTAATATTTATGGCATACTAAAACAAAATTATGTTTAAATAAATAAAAATAATTAACTTTGCTAGTAAATTTGAAAGTTAAATAACGAAATAAATTTGAAATTAAGTATCTTTAATATAAAGCTATCTTTTAAAATTCTGTAAGATTAAATATTAAATTGGTCATTTGTAATTAGTATATGAATTAATTCATAAAAAGAATTACTTTTTACAGAAATTATTTTACTATTTTTTTACTGAAATTAATATAAATTATAATAATAAAATTTAGATATAAAATCGCAAAATGTTTTGCGTAATGAGCATCATTACTCATCAAATAAAACTATAAAAAAATCATCGAAAACTTTTCAAAAGTAATTTTTAGAAATATAATAGAATATCTGCATTATTTACGTATTTATTTAAATAATTTCACATAATATTAACTAATTATTTGTGTCATATTTGTATTAGTACCATTAGTTTGAAGTGGTAAAGGTGCCATGTTGTAAATTTCCTTACATTAATTTAAATTTTATTCAATAATTTCAAATAAACAATATAATTAATTATTTTCTAAAAAATTAATAATTAGCTGCGATAAGTTTATATTCTTGTTCTAAATAAATAACTTTTTTTTAATATATACTTATATTTCTAATAATCAAATATATTTTTTATTAAAATATAAAATTAATAAGTAAAATATATATTTATTGTTATAATTTGTTGTTATTTTTAAACCAGAACTTTAAATATATTTCTGAATATAAAATATTAATAAATTGTAAAACATAATGTTATAATTTTAATTTAACTAATGCGATTTATAATTTTATGAGTTTAAAGTAAAGGTATTCGTTCTTAAGCACATAAGTATAAAAAGTTATAAATTCTAAACAATAATTTTGGAATTTTTTAAATAAAATTTTAATATTACGTAATCAGATAAAATATTACATATAGACAATTTTCTACGAAAACTTCAAATTTTTGTCTTTTTCTATAATAAAAATTAATCTCGTGTCAACATTGGAGATGATAATGATAATAAATATGAAAGAAGTATGTACATCTTCATAAATTTAATAAATAAATAATAACAAAAAAAAAAATAAAAATAAATATTATTGTTTGTATATAAGAAATATGAAATTAATATTTTTTTATAATGTACATTTCGTAAATGCTATAATTTCATTCAATAAAAAAATACTATAAAATAATGATTGCCTAAGATATATTCCTAAATTTTTATTACACTAATACATATATCAAAAAATTAATAACTTTAATCCTCTTTATCAAAAACCGTACGATGAGTGAACGTCATCACTAATCAATTATTAACTAGAAAAAGGTATTAAGCTTCCAATAAAAAAATTTAATTCTTAAAAGAAGAGATTCTGGAAAAGCAGATTAAGTCAAAAATATAAATAGACTAATAAATTAATAAGACATCACTATCTCAGTTCTTTGTTGATAAAGACAAATGCTATAAATTCTGTGCAGATATTTCTGTACAAGCAGTCATAACAAAATGATGTTAAAAACAGGTAAGTCTTTGTATCAATTATCAGCAGAATAATTTTCTAAAAAAAATTTATTTTTTTCAGGATTTGCAATTTTATTTACAGTATTGTATATCAATACAACATCTGCAGAAAGATGTGAATTAGGAACATATACTCAAAATCCAACTAATTGTAATAGTTTTTTGCAATGTGTCCACGGTTCATGGGTACAAATGCCTTGTCCTCCAGGATTAAATTGGAATAATGATGTTCAAGTTTGTGATTGGCCATGGAGTGCTAATTGCATAGAAATACCCGCAGAAACAACTACAACTACCACAGAACCTACTACAACAACTGAACCAAGTACTACTACAGATATATCAACTGAAGAGCCAACAAAAACAACAACTGTAGAATCTACTACAACTGAAAAAATAACTGAACAACCAACAGAACCATCAACAACTGAACAATCAACTAAACAACCGTCTGAAGAACCGTCCACAATTGAACCAACAACTGAAAATGGTAATGAAGAAACTACTGAAACATCAGTAAGTTCGACAACCAAACAACCTATTGAAGAAGAACCATCTACAGTTGATACGACAACAGAAAATAATAATGAAAAACCTACTGAACCATCCGAAGAACAACCAACAAAAGAATCATCTGAACCACCAGTTAATTCAACAACTGAACAATCACCTGGTGAAAATACAACTGAACAAACAACGACCAGTCCATCTGAAGAACCTACTACAAGTTCAACAACTGAAGTTGCAACAACCGAGCAGCAAACAGAAGAACCATCACCCGAATGTGAATGTGGAGAATTCAGACCAAGTGTATTATCTTGCAGTAGTTTCTACCGTTGTCTAAACGGACAATTAAAACTACTTTCATGTCCTGAAAAATTGCACTGGAATTCAAGAATTGAGATGTGTGATTGGCCATCGTCGGTAAATTGTTCTTTAGAAAATAATATCACTACAACTGAAACTCCCGTAACAACAACGAGCGAATCTAATGTTACAACTGAAACCACCACAAACATAACAGAATCGACAACTGCAGTAGCAAATAATACAACTGAATCTTCAGTTACTACAACTGAATCATCTAATACAACAACAAATATACCACAAACAACAACCGATTCTACAACTTCTAATTCTCCAACCAACAACCCTACTACAATGAGTCAAGAACCGTCTACTCAAGAAACTACTTCTATAACCACTGAAAATCAAGAAACGACTTCTCAACAAGCGTCAACAACAACTGTAGTTTCAACAACACAAGAACAAACTACAAATCCAACAGACGAACCTACAACTGCCGCTGAACAATCGTCTACAACACAAGAACAAACCACAGTTCAGACAAATGAACCTACAACACAAGCACCAACAACTGTTACTGATGCTCCAACCACTGTTACGGATGCTCCAACAACTGTAACTGACGCTCCAACAACTGTTACTGATTTACCTACAACTGCCGCTGAACAATCGTCTACAACACAAGAACAAACCACAGTCCAGACAAATGAACCTACAACACAAGCACCAATAACTGTTACTGACGCTCCAGTAACTGTGACTGATGCACCAACAACTGTTACCGATGCTCCAACAACTGTTACCGATGCTCCAACCACTGTTACGGATGCTCCAACAACTGTAACTGACGCTCCAACAACTATTACTGACGCACCAACAACGGTTACTGACGCTCCAACAACTGTTACTGACGCTCCAGTAACTGTGACTGATGCACCAACAACTGTAACCGATGCTCCAACCACTGTTACGGATGCTCCAACAACTGTAACTGACGCTCCAACAACGGTTACTGACGCTCCAACAACGGTTACTGACGCACCAACAACTGTTACTGACGCTCCAACAACTATTACTGACGCACCAACAACAATAACTGATGCTCCAGCAACTGTCACTGAGGCTCAAACAACAATAACTGATGCTCAAACAACTGTCACTGAGGCTCAAACAACTACAACAACAACAACAAGTACAACACCGGCTCCAGCATCTACAACAGAAGTTGAAACAACAACTGAAGATGTATGGGATGATACACCTCCATCGTGGTGGGATTAATAAACTTTACAAGCAGAACACAATATAAATATAAAAGAGTATTTATAAAAATAGAATTGTATTTAATAATAATTTAAAGATTATTTTTGTATCACAATATAAACTTAAAATATAGTTATGTAAAACAGCATTAATAAAAATGTTTATTTATTTTAATTTTATGTTTCAATAAATAAAAAACTTTATCTACAAAAAATTAGATTTTTTGTTATTTTAAATTGAAATCAATCACTTGGTATGATACAGCGTTCAAAGAAAGCATCATTAGTTATTTTTTAATTAATAAATAGTTTATTAATATTAAAAATTGTATATTTAACAAATTATTAATAAATAACATTTAGAAAAAATTTAAATATTAAACTATATATGACTAAAATATACGAATAATAATAATTAGCCTTTTATTATTCCTCTTTTCCATAAATATAATTCAAATAACATTTCGTAAATAATATCTAATCATTATTTTATTTTTGATTACAAATTTAAAAACTATTTCTTCTTGATATGAGTTATCCGATCAAATTCTTAACAATAGTCTGTTATAATTTAAAAAATATAATAAAAAAGCTTCAGGTATAAGTTAAGTTTAAGATAAGAGAAATTTACAAAGAAAAAGATAACATCGATCGATATATAAAGTTCTTTATTATTATTATAAAGATATTGATTTAAATAAAATTTCGCTTCCTTCATTTTTTCATTTTAATAAATCTGAAAAACTCTTTACTATAATAAAACGAATTTCCTCTTATTTTTCTTGCAGATAAACAAAATGCGAAACTGGTCAAGCATTGCTCTGCTGCTGGCAACAGTTCTTTTCCTGTTTCTGTCGACTCTATCAGCGAGCGAAGCCCGATATCTAAAGAAACCAACATTCAAGCAGGCACGAGCCATTCGTGGCTTTAAATCAATGCCGTTACAGGTGGGCAGAGGTTTTGGAAAGCGGGCTGGCGATTCGGAATTCCTCGCCGATTTGGAAGAGAACGCTATCACTAGCGATGAAAATGGCATTACTGAAAGGTATACACATACAACAACATTTCGTTACTTTTGTTTCAGTACCTAAATAGTAATAAGAGTATTCATATTTAACAACAAATAGCTTAATATAATGCTTCTAAGTGAACAAAACCCCCGGAAAATATGTGAATTAAATTCAAAATTTGTAAGCGAAATCGATTTAAAGCAATCAGATTTTACTGTTATAATATTGTTTTTCAGTTAGTTATTTTATTGGTATTTTATTTTTAATTATTTGTTGTTACTATTTGTGAAATATTTTGTTATTCTGAACCTAAGCAAAAACCTAACATTGTATATATGATTTTGAGATACAATGCATATTCTATTATATAAAAACAGACATTTATATAAAAATTTTCAGATAAATTGCATATAAAATTCTTAAAAAAACACATTATATACAATAATTACATTATTATACATAATTTTCTTAGACACGTCGTATATTTAATTTCCTCGTACACTGCAACTCCGTGAAATAATACAGCTTATGTAGAGAAAGAGAAAAAAAATACTTTACTTATACATATACTATAACGGCCAAAAAATATCGCATTTAAAAAAATATAAATAGTAGACAGATTTGAAAAAAATAAACGTTTTTCATTGGACATTCACTGAAGAAAGAATTAATTTTTGTTCATTAAAAACTTTCATACTGTAAATTAACACCCCAAAGCCCAAAATTATGGCATGCCTACAAGCTTAGCGTTTCTATTATTGGTTTAAAAAATAATCCCTAAATTAAAACTAAGCACATTTAAAATTTCCAAGTTATAATTTCGTGATCTTTTTTTTTCCAGTTTTCCAGTGGAATGGTTGGCGGATAAAATGGATTCCAATCCAGCATTTGCACGAACTGTTCTACGGAAATTTGTCGATGCCAATGGTGATGGTCAATTAACCCTGGATGAACTTCTTAGGCCGGTATATTAAACCAAAGAAACAAGAAAAAGAAAAAAACAGAGACATCTATAAGCGTTTTACGCAACTGCTACCTACTTTCACCTATCATAATAATGTTTCAGTTGTATTGTAAACTTTGTTTCTCAATTGATTTTCGTTGGTATATGTTCCCGTATTAAATATGGATAAATATTTTCGGTTCAAAAAGGGCTCTAAACTTTCTCATTGTTCTTCTGTTTGTTCTACATTTGAGGTTACAAAGGCTGGGTGTTCATTTTGAACAAATTGTAACCTTAAATGTACGTAATTATATAATGAAAATCAATTGAGAAAAATTATGTTTTTGAAATGTTCCATTTTACTATTTAACAAAAAAAAATATTAAGGCTATTCTGAAAAATTAAAGGTAGATTATACATATAAAAAAAAAGATATATAAAAAGCCTAATAAGTTATAATTGCAATGTCTATATATTAATATTAATAAATAATATATAATAATATTATTGTGTAACATAAATTTTAAATTTTGTTATGTTACTATAATTATGTTTTTTGAATAAAATATGCTATTGTTAAAATGTGTTACATATCACAATTGATGACTATTTAATAAGTTTCAGGATAAATTTTCTTTTATTTCGTTACCGTATTTTTTAATTTTGTAGACTTTATTAGTGATGTATAGATCAATAAATATGCAGTTACAGTATAAATCAAAATAATTTTAACGTTAAAAATAGCTACCCTGTGACGAATGTCTATACATTTTTTAAAAATAAATAAATACATATATATATATACAATCACGCCATGTACCCAAAAGGTGCGGCAGAAACTCTTTTTAAAAAATATTTACGTGTTTTCCCAAATAAAAATATTATTTCGACAGAAATATCTAAAGAAATATCCATATCACAAAAATTACAAATTTTATGTGAATAAATAAACTGTCACTTTTTTCCAACATTGCATTTTTTTAATAATTAAATATTTAGTAAAATAAAACGGTTTTGATTTAAATTCTGTATTAATATTTATTAATAATCTTCATCAGAAAAAATGATACAAAATAATTGTCACTATATTTATTATTTATCACTTATAGTAAAATAATAATTAACAAAAAAAAAACAAATATCTAATTTCAATATATCTAAAACCTACACACATTTATTGCCATAATTTGTCAGAATAATAACGATAAAAATAAAATATATTTTTTTTGAAAAACATATTGTTTAGTTTTTATCAAATCAACAATAGATGGTAGCCGTATTTTATTTAATTGCAATAAATTGTAATTTACAAAGATAATAAATACGTAAAAAAATATAAATACCATAACATGTAGATATATCACGTAAAAACACTTCTTGAAAACATGATTTCGATAAGATACAGTTATTGTGTAGGATCAACTAAAACAAATAAACTAAGTTTATTCTTTTTTTGACGTAGTTTAAAAAAATATATATTTAACTGATAAAAAAATACGCAAATCTCACATATTTTTCCTACACGTATACTAAAGAAGGCAAACAACATAATTTGATGTAGCTACTACATATATTATCAAACAGAATGTGTACATTGTAACATAAATTAATATTTCAAAAAATGTTGTTAATAAATTATTTTAAATTTTAAAATATTTGTATTACATATAATTTTCAAAAAAAAAACACATGTATATTTTATTTCAAAAATAAATTTAAAAAGGCATTTTACAATCCTAAAAGTCAGAAAATCATTTAAAATTATTAATTTACTGATATTTTTATTATCATTTTAAAAATTTTAATGTACAAAAATTAAGATCTCTCTCACAATATAATGACAAATAATTCTACGTAAGCCTTAACAAACATAATTTTGCATAAAATTATCAATATAAGATGAAAATTAGAAAAACTCATCTCAGTATTAACTCTCAGTCTAGTTATTTCTGATCTGTCTAATACTGCATCTTTTTATGAAACTTATATAGAAATTATTTCTGTCAAGCTGTAAATATTGTTTAAAAATCAGCAAAACTGATACAAATAATGATGAGTTCGTCGAAACGTCGATTTTTAATTAATATTAATACAGAACTTAAATCCTAAAGTAGTTTTATTTTATATAATAAATTCTGAACGTTTAATTTAATTAATTCTGTTTTAAAGTGATTTGTATTTTGTTCATACACTTTCAATTTTTCAATTCTAAAAATCAATAATTTAATATTAAATTAAATTTTAAAATTTTGTAATAATATAACTATTTAAATTGGGAATCTAATTACGAAAAACCACAAAACTTTCTAACAAAAATTCAATGCAGATTTTTTAAATGTGCATCTTAATTTAAAATGAAAAATTATCCAGACAATAAGAAATTTCAACAAAATTTTACTTTCACTAACAAAAAAAAAGATTTACCACCATACTTTTACATAAAAATGTAAACATCGCGATATATTATTTAAAAATTATAAATATTATTCAATGTAAGATTTCAAGACCCATTTATAGATAAAAATATTTTAAAATACGAACTATTCCTGTAAAATTTAAAGTTCGTTCTATTAAATAAATAAACAAACAAAACTGTTTCATTTAATCATATATTTTTCGCGGTCATTCGATATAAACAAAAACATTTAATATATATAATTTAACATAAATATGAACATTTGTACGAAAAATATTTATTATTTTATTTACAATATAATATCACATAGCATTTATTTAGTTATAAATTACAAAAATAAAATCTATTTTGCACATTCAGACACATTTGGAAAATCGCATCTAGACATAGGTGCATTCCATACTGTACCAACTGGACAATCTTTTAAAATTGGAATTCCATTATCACACTGATAGTACGTGTTACAATCTTCAGGATTTGGCAGCAACACATCATATTCACCATTTTCAGGCGGACATCCTTCAGGCAAACCAAATAATTTCTTCTTCTCACATTTGGCAATACTGGGATACTCACATCTATTCAACTCAATACTCCAGTGCAAGCCTGGTGGGCACAAAATTAAATGGCCTTCACCTTCAAGGCATTTGAAGAAACTTCCACAATCGTCTGGGTTTGGAAGAAGAACGTCTTCTTCGCCATCTTCTGCTGGACATTGATCTGGTCTTTCTACTGGCGGTTTGCTTGATCCTTCAGGTGATTCAGTTGGTTTTTTCGTTGTTGAAGATGGTTTTTCTTCAGTTTCTTTGCAATTGGCAATTGCTGGATATTCGCAACGGTTTAATTCAACGCTCCAATGTAATCCACCTGGACAAGGGGTAAGAACAGGTACTCCACCGGAGCATTTGAAGAAGCTTCCACAATCTGCAGGATTTGGCAATAAAACATCTTCGGGACCGTCATCAGCTGGACATTCATTTGCGACAAAAACAAATTCGACAGAGCATTTAGCAACTTCGGGCCAATCACAACGTTTTAGCTCATCGGCCCATTCTTGACCTTCAGGACATTCAATTAAATGCGGTATACCGTCTAAACATTTAAAGAAACTACCACAATCGTCTGGATTTGGTAGTAAAACATCATCGTCACCGTTTTCTGGTGGACATTCGGTTGGATATTCTCCAGGTGTCGTTGATGATGGCGGTTTTGTTGATGATGAAGGAGGTTTAGTTTCTGTTTCAGTACATTTTGCATTTTCAGGAAAATCGCAAACTTCTGCTTCAGCATTCCACTCCAAACCCAACGGACAGTC
Source organism: Clivina fossor (assembly GCA_963966155.1). Lineage (NCBI taxonomy): Eukaryota > Metazoa > Arthropoda > Insecta > Coleoptera > Carabidae > Clivina > Clivina fossor. The sequence goes on along the minus strand of OZ014561.1, from coordinate 20,168,978 downwards.
CATTAAAAATATTACGCCATCAACGCATCTGTAGTAAGTTGAACAATCTGCAGGATTTGGTAGAGTTATATCTCCTATTGGTGGACATTCAATTTCTGCTTTAGTTTGACAGGCAAATGCCAGAATAAATATAACTAAATAGCCTGAAAATTAATTACTATATAAATCGAACAGTTTTTATACATATACTAAATTATATTAAAATTAACATGAATCTTACCTGTAATTTCCATTTCTGTATTATTTGATTTCACAAATCAACTGATAATCCATATAAATCTTGTTCGTCTTTTTATACTATATTTTGCACATACTTAAGATAATGCATTAATTAAGATAAAATTTATTTACAATTAAATAATTACAAAGGAAATAAATTCTTCAAAACTATTACAAATTCTTCGTAGAAAATTGAGGAAATGTAATATTTATAGTTTATAATATTTGCACAAGCAATAATAATTCGTTTACAAATAAAGTAAACAAATAGATATAAAAAATATTTTCGGAAAAAACACTTCAAATCTAGCAAAGTAATGTATTCAAGTGCAAAAAAAATTGATAACAAAAAAATTAAAATTGTATTAATCAGTTATAAATAATTATAAGTAGATTAATATAGTAATTAAAGTATTTAGATTACAAAGTTCACCGGAAATTTTCTTTTTTAAAATTTAAATAAGATATAATATAGTAAATATAAAAAAAAATATATGCAATTTGTTGTATTTCGAATATTTCATAGTACATTATCAATTTTTTTTAGTAATTCGTAATTATAGATATTGAAAAAATAATAAACAAAAAATTAAAACTACTGGAAGTTCATCAAAAATTTGCTGCGTGCAAAAAAGCTTGGAGAATCGAATGAAATTCGTTAATGCCTATAAAATCAAAGGCTCGTATTCCCATTTTTTTTTTGTTTATAAAAAAGCGCTTTTCAAATATGAATAATATATCTATTTTTTATATATATATATATATATATATATATATATTTTTATATCTAATATTATGAAATTCAAATAAACTAATTAAAATTCAGTAATTTTAAATAAATGTCAAAAGTAATTTTGATAAAAATTACTTTTAAAAGTGAGATGAAAATACGGGCAACTATTATGAAAAAACATACGTCAGTATTCTCACCTCACTTTTAAAAGTTATTTTTGTCAAAATTACTTTTGACATTTACTTAAAATAACTGAAAAAACTATTTTTAATTAGTTTATTTAAATTTCATAATATTAGATATAAAAATATATATCAAAAATAGACTTATACTATTTATATTTGATAAGTGGTGGAAGTAAAAATTTATTTTAAAGTACTCGTAGGGTTATAACTTACAAAAGCACTGTAATTTTGTCGATTACTATAAAAACTTGTCAAACTGTAGTTAATTCAATTTACAATGGCTATAAGTAACAAGTATAATCAAACAATTGTGTAACAAAATAATAACTTTTGTTATATCACAGTTATAAGAAGGACCTAGTCTATTTTTAATTATTTTTATCGAAAATAACAACAAATTTCCAGCAAACAATAACATGTAATATTTGCGTATTTAAAAAAAATCTGTCATTCTTATAATTTTTAAATTTATTTTCATAAAAATTATAAAAAATTCGTTTTCTGCAAAAAAATTCCAAGCAACTTGTAAACGATAAAAAAAAGCGTTTTCTTTATCGAAACACATTAATTATGAACAATTTATTGTTAGGCGTTTGTACAAATATACTTTATTAATATTATTGAATATAAATATATTATATAGATATGATGGTACAGGAACCGCATAATGCAATATATTTCTAACTTTAAAAGTAATAATTTTTTGATAGCAAATGAATTATTATAACCACCACGCCTCAAAACTAATGCTATAAACTTTAAAATATAAACGTATAAAAGAACATTTTTTTGCATACTTCGCATCAGTGCACAACAATGAAGGGTAAGTTAAACTTAATATAATATTTCGCAACTCTTAATAATTTGTGCATAGTTCTTACTAATTTATTAAATATGTAATTTAAATTATAGTTCTTATACAATGCATTATATTTTAAAACAATACTTAATACTAATGTATCATCTTTAAATTTCTTTACTTACTACAAGAATTTTTTGTGAACAATTACATTTTGCACTGTACATTTTATGTAGCTGTATTATATTAAAAAACAGGTCCGGGAAGTTAGCGAAGCCACTTTCACCAAACAAAAAATAAAATATTGATTAATTTGTCGTAAATTAGTCGTAAATTTGTCGTGAAATCAAAAAATTTGTCGCGCCCTATTTTAAAAAATTATTGATGGCTTCGCTAACTTCCCGAAAAAGTTAGCGAAGCCATCCTTCAAAATTAAAAAAATATTAATAAAATGAACCGCGGATGTAGCTTATAATTTGTCGTAAATAAGTCGTAAACGAATAAGAGTAATTTTGTAACGAAATTATTATTACAGAAATAATAAACTTAACGAATGTGTATGCGTACAATGCATATATGGATAGAGCATGTACAACAAAATAAAATCGAACAACAATTTTAGTAACGATTAATTTACGAAAATTTAATATCTAATAATTAACGTGAAAAAATTATTTTTTATTTTCTAAATTAGGTGGCCAGCCAATTTACAACGAGAAATTGGCACGGCCACGCTTCGAATAGTTAGTCGAAGATCACAGTGCTTATAACGCTTATTTAAAGAACAAAATGTAACTTTTTGGTATATATTTTTTGAAAACAACAGCTTATAGAAAATTAATAATATAGTTATTAACATAAAAAAATAATAAACAAATTAGTGAGTATGATTTTTTTCAATGTGAAAGCAAATTTTTCTTATAGTTGCAAACTTTTCGGCTTTAAGAAATAGGTAGGTATAATATGCGACAGAATTTTAGAATAATGTCTAAAGAAGTTTTTTTATTTAAGTTTTTTTTTTATTTTGTACCATTTTTCTAGTTATAAACCTGTGAACTTAATTCATGAATTAGCGCCCGGCAAACCATGTGAATTCTTAACATATAGCCGCAACCTCCGCTATACGTACGTAATTACGTATATAATCGTATTTATTATGTAATATACTTATAGACTAATTTTATGATTTTATATTTATGTTAACTAAAATAGAAACTTATTTGTATTTGACATTACTCGTATCCCGAGAAACGGCCAGACTACTCATGGTACATAAGTACATATTTTTAATGTATCTATTTTATTGTTGTTAAATTATTGTTTTGTATATTATTTATTTAAATATGCAAACGCATTTAACATAAAGTAAAGCTATAATACGAATAAATGTTTGAAAAGTTTGCAACTATAAAAAAAATTTGCTTTCACATTGAAAAAAATCATACTCACTAATTTGTTTATTATTTTTTTATGTTAATAACTATATTATTAATTTTCTATAAGCTGTTGTTTTCAAAAAATATATACCAAAAAGTTACATTTTGTTCTTTAAATAAGCGTTATAAGCACTGTGATCTTCGACTAACTATTCGAAGCGTGGCCGTGCCAATTTCTCGTTGTAAATTGGCTGGCCACCTAATTTAGAAAATAAAAAATAATTTTTTCACGTTAATTATTAGATATTAAATTTTCGTAAATTAATCGTTACTAAAATTGTTGTTCGATTTTATTTTGTTGTACATGCTCTATCCATATATGCATTGTACGCATACACATTCGTTAAGTTTATTATTTCTGTAATAATAATTTAGTTACAAAATTACTCTTATTCGTTTACGACTTATTTACGACAAATTATAAGCTACATCCGCGGTTCATTTTATTAATATTTTTTTAATTTTGAAGGATGGCTTCGCTAACTTTTTCGGGAAGTTAGCGAAGCCATCAATAATTTTTTAAAATAGGGCGCGACAAATTTTTTGATTTCACGACAAATTTACGACTAATTTACGACAAATTAATCAATATTTTATTTTTTGTTTGGTGAAAGTGGCTTCGCTAACTTCCCGGACCTTTAAAAAACGATGTCATTTTTATCTAAACTATTTATTAATTATGATCAAGCCATTTTTGTAATATTTTAACAATTTGTTCTAACTGAAATGTTACCAGAAGCGGCAATTCAAATTATTTATTAAATAAAAATGTACTACTTGCATCAGAGGCGTAGCAACCGGGGGTGCAAGGAGTGCGGTGCACACGGGCCCATGAGCGAGAGGGGCCCACGAGCCAAAGTGACTAATAGGGCCTTATTTTCATTAATACTTACCATTTTCTTTGTTTATTTTAATTTTTTTGTAATAAATAAAAAACAAAGAAGAGGAATAAAATACCATTCATAGGATTAAATATATTTATTATATAAATTAGTTTATTAAAGTAAGTTAAATATATTTTCATAGATTCTTTTAAGTTTACAAACACAAAAACATACAGTACAAACCAAATTTAAAGTTTATGTTTACAAACATAGTTCATTAACTTTAACTAAACTTAACTTTTCTCGCTTTCATTGAAGCAAAGATGCGAATTATTTCATTTAAATTTAATTTACGTGCTCTTTCATTTTCAATGCTCAAAATCGCCAAATTTGATAAACGATTCTCCCACATAGAGTTTCTTAAATATGTTTTAATAAGTTTTAATTTTGAAAATGTTCTTTCAGCGCTAGAAGTTGATACGGGGAATGTTAAAAACAAAATAAGAGCGGTACAAAGTTCCGGAAATGCCGAACTAAGAATAGAATAAATATTAATTCTCCTAATTCAAATACCGAATTAATATTTTCTAACTGTTTTTTAAAGGTTTTCCTAAAAGATAATATCTGTGCCTCAAAATCTGCGGTTAATTCGTCAGTATATTTGTCATCAGATAATTGTTTTAAATTTTCTGGGAAAATTATTCCAAATAATTTATTTATTTCCGTAAAACTTGAAAATCTATCTTTTAATTGTGCAATTATAATATCTAACGTTGCGTTAAAAACGTTTATCCTAAAATTATCTTCTGAACTGTTAAATCGAAAATCTTCACATCTTTCTTGTTTATGGTTAAGCCAACTTTATTAGGTACATACATATATATTTCTTGGCAAGTTGTTTCTTTAAGAATTTCACTTTAATTTATTAATTTTGAAAATACAGATTGCATTTAAAAAAAGTAATTTTAATTAATTTTGATTATCACAAAAATAAAACAACTTTTATTTGAAAATTTTTTTCGAATAAGGCACAAACTGACAAAATAAAAATGACATTTAGTACTTAAAATGAGCCAAAACAACATTAAAATTTTAAACAATACAAGGAGTAAAGGGGGCCCCTTAATCCCAGTGGCACACCGGCCCACAAAGGTCTTGCTACGCCCCTGACTTGCATATATTTTATTATAAAATTTCCAACATTTTGAAACAATATTTAGCAATAATATTATTAAAATAAAACGGATTTAGGTTGTAGTTCTCTATTACGTACGTCAAAACGTCTATTATTAATAAATATTAATATAGAACTACTACCTGAAAACATTTAATTTTAATATAATAAGTTCTGAAAAATTTAAATTTTTTTATTAAGTTAATAATATTATTATATTAACAAACAAATAAAACATAAAATATTTTAACGCTGATTTGGTCCTTCTTTCAGAAGCAGTTCTGAAATTAGTTTATAAATCGAATTTATAGTTCAATTTCAATAATTTGTTATACTTTTTTTATTTTTAAAAATATTGATAAATCTTGACTATAAATAAAAAAAAAATTGAATAAAGATTTAGATTTTTATAATAAACGTTAAAAAATTTAAATTTTAATAAAGAATTGGTCTGATTCACCACCAATCTAGTATTAATATTCCACATTCAGTATTTACGAATTTTTGTTTAAAAATTAAGTTAATATTTATACTTTTCTAGAAAAAAATGATTTATTCTTGTAGAGTAATTAATTTTGAATAATTATAATTTAGATTTTCTAATTTTAATATTTAAATTAAATTTTATGTTCTTATTTGTTTAAATTTGTAATGTATATATTATAAATTTTAGTTACTAACATAATGATAATTTTAATATTAAATATCATTTTCTTCAGAAATGTAATTCTAAATGCAAAATAGTTTTTCTAAGAAAAATCATCTAATATTAAAATTTGTTTCCTATATTATTTAATTCGGATTGAAACTGGTTTCAAACAGGCTCAAAAATTTCATGTAACCAGTTTGATTTAACAATTTAATTTTGGTTGAAGTTCCAATTCGGTTTGCGACATTTTTCCTTTTTAATTTAAACCGAATATTGCAGAATGATGCTTTCAATTCTTCATTTACAATTAAATCTTTTTTTTTTAATTATTTTAAAAACTTTAGTTCAAATAATGACATGAAATAAAAAAATAAAATCTTTGTTATTAATTAGTAAATAATTATAATAAAGTAAAAAAAAAAATTCTGTGTAATCTTAATTCGTTCATTAATATAATGAAATAATTAACTTATCAAAAATAAAGGAAAATGAAATTTTTATTTATAAATTTTGTGCAGATTATTTGTTTGTCGACTTTGTCATAAGTCGGTTTGAATATAAGTCCACCTAATTTATTTAGTTTTCACTATTTTTCTTTTATTATTTGTTATATTTTTACCAATTCAATTTTTTTTTGTTTTTGGAATAGAAACATTATATATATATATATATATATATATATATATATATATATATATATATATATATATGTACTTATAGATATATACAGAAACAAATTAAATGCTCAATATTATATTCCCCTTATAAATACAATTTTCTTCACTATTTTCAGAAATGCTGTCTTATAATATATTTTATGTTACTGTTTTTAATGAACATTTCAAAAGATAATAATATAAGATTGCAAACATTATTAAATGATATATAAAATATTCTATAATTTTGTATTAGATTTGTTCCAACTAAATTCTAAACTAGTTTAAAACTATACAAAACATGCGCAGTATTGTAAATTACAAATTAAATTCATACTGCGCATGACTCACATAACTGATTGCAAACTGATTTGACAGTAAGTTGGAAATATAGTTTAGTTTATTTTGTAAATTGTTTAAATTATATAGTAAAAAATTCAATAAAAAGATAAGAATACTACAGATATTTACAATTACAATTATTATTTATATAAAATTGTAAACAGTTTTAAAATAAAAAGTAATTTTAACAAAAATTACTATAATTAAAAAAATTATTTTGTAATTTAAATTTTTGTTTTTAATAAATCAAAAATTATATAAAGTAAGTTTAGTTTGTAGTTTATTGTAAAGTTTTTGCCATTATTAAATTAAATTGTAGCTTTTACTTATACCACAGAGATAAATAATCATATCTTCTTTGGTTTTCAAATTTGAGTTAATAATTTTTTATTACTGTACTAAAATATAAATTAATATTTTATTATTTGTTATAGGTTTGATCCTAATAGTTTTCCTAGTGACACTAGGTGCGACTTTGGCCGTAAACAGTCCAATGTGTCCCAGAGATAACATAACATATCCCTCTTTTACGGATTGCAGTGGTTATCAAGTATGTGAAAATGGACAACTCGTTCAAAAAAAATGCGATCCACCAACTTATAACTACAACTGCAGATTAGAAATATGTCAAAATATCACTCATTGCTGTGCACCAAATGCTAATACTACTTCTACTTCTACAACAACAGTTGCCTCTTCAGAATCTACAACAAGTACTTCTACTGAAACAACATCATCAGGAACAATTCCTATTTCTACAATAACACCTACAGAATCTACAACAAGTATTTCTACTGAATCAACATCATCATCAGAAACAACTCCTATTTCTACAATAACACCTACAGAATCTACAAGTACTTCTACTGAATCAACATCATCATCAGAAACAACTCCTATTTCTACAATAACACCTACAGAATCTCCAAGTACTTCTACTGAATCAACATCATCATCAGAAACAACTCCTATTTCTACAATAACACCTACAGAATCTACAAGTACTTCTACTGAATCAACATCATCATCAGAAACAACTCCTATTTCTACAATAACACCTACAGAATCTACAACAAGTACTTCTACTGAATCAACATTATCATCAGAAACAACTTCAATTCCTATTTCTACAACAACACCTACAGAATCTACAAGTACTTCTAGTGAATCAACATTATCATCAGAAACAACGCTAACTCCTATTTCTACAACAACACCTACAGAATCTGCAAGCACTTCTACTGAAACATCTTCAACAGAAACAAGTCCTATTTCTGTAAGTTCTACAGAATCTACAAGTGCTACTCCTCCTGAATCAACGCCTTCAACACCAACTCATACTTATCCTACAAGTTCTATAGAACCTACAAGTAGTTCTACTGACACAACATTACAACCTCCAACAGAATTATGTTCTCAAGAAGGTATAACAACACCAGATATCAGCGATTGTAGAAGTTACTATAAATGCAAAAATGGTCAACTACAAAAACAAACTTGCAAAGGTTTTCTTGTCTGGAATTGTATGTCACAAAGTTGTACCTTGAGAACATTTACACCCTGCTGTCCAGATGATCCCATTAAGCACGACGAAGATGATAATTGTTTAACAAATGGCATAAAAGTACCCAATCCATTTACATGTAACAAATATTTTGAATGTAAAGAACACAAAATTGTTGAAAAAACGTGTCCGTCTGGTAAAACATATCACTGGCTTAAAATGAAATGTGTTGATGATAAGTACAGTTTATGTGCCACTGGTAGTACTACTCCGACTCCTCCACCAACTTCTCCTGAAAGTTGTAGTAAAGAAGGTAGCACAATTTCTAACATAGATGATTGTACAAGCTATTATAAATGCACAAATAGTGTCTTAGTACAACAATTTTGTCCAAAAGGTACAGTTTGGAACTGTGTTGAAAGTAAATGTATTAATTCGATATTTACACCCTGTTGCATAAATGATCTTGGTAATGGAAATTATAGTTCTTCACTTGAATGCAAAAAAGATGGACAAAAAATACCAAGCTTAGTATCATGTAAAAAATACTATCAATGCGATAAACATAAAATGGTTGAAAAAGAATGTAAAAATGACGAAACTTTTAATTGGATTAAAAATGAATGCGTTAAAGACAAATATAAAGAATGTGCTAAAACACCATCTACTACCACACCTACAACAGTTACGCAAAGTCCAGCACGTAAATGCTCTGAAGAAGGTTCTACATTACCAGATGATTACGACTGCAAAAGTTACTATAAATGTATTGATGGTGAATTAGTAAAAACTACATGCTCTAATAATTTAGTTTATAATTGCATATCAGATACATGTACATATAACATATTTTCACCTTGCTGCCCGGCTGACCCTCAAAATCCAATCTATAATTCTACAACATACTGCCCAAAAAAAGATATTAAAATTCCAAGTCTAATTTCATGCAACAAATATTATCAATGCACTGATAAACATACATTAGTTGAAAAAGAATGTCCAAAAGATAAAACATTCAATTGGATTAAAAAGAAATGTGTAAAAGACAAATATAAAGAATGTGCATCTGAAAATAATAATCCCATTACCACTTTGTCGCCACCAACTTTTCCACCACAAACTTGTTCTAACAAGGATGTAGTTGCAAACATAAATGATTGTACAAGTTATTACAAATGCAAAGATGGTATCCTTTTATTGCAGGAATGTCCAGAAGGTAAAGTCTGGAATTGTCTAGTAAAAACTTGCACCGACAACATTTTTACACCATGTTGTAATAATGATCCTAAATATCCAAGTTATAATTCGACAGTAGAATGCAAAGGCGATATCAAAATACCAAATTGGTTTTCATGTGAAAGTTACTATCAATGTGAAAAAAATAAAATGGTTTTAAAACAATGTCCTAAAGATAAAACTTTTAACTGGAAGAAAAATGAATGCGTCAATGATAAATACAAAATTTGCCTACCAGATATAACTACCGTTACACCACCAGCAACACTCCCTCCAAAACAGTGTTATGTAGAAGGTTCAATAATCCCAAATACACAGAAATGTAATCAATATTATCAATGCAAAAATGGAAAACTAGAAAAAAAATCTTGTCCTAAAAACCAAATTTGGAATTGTATGACAAAAAGTTGCAGTTATTCTACATTTAAACCATGTTGTAAAGATGATCCAGAAATTTCTGAAATTCCTACAACTATATTGTGTCTAATTAATGGAATCAAAGTTCCAAATCCGTTTACATGCAATCAATATTTCGAATGCGACAAAAATAAAATTGTTGAAAAAACATGTCCTAAGGAACAAATTTACGATTGGTTAAAATTTAAATGTGTCTCATCAGGAACGTGTGCACCAGGTACTGACGGAGAAACAACAGTCACATTACCAACTACAAATACTACACCAAATCCTTTATGTAAAGAAAATGGTATTAGATATCCAAGCCCAGGCGATTGTCAAGGATATTTAGAATGTAAAGATGGTCAGCTTACAAAAATAAAATGCGCAACAGGTGAAAACTACAATTGCAAACTGAGAAAATGTACTACAGATGGACACTGTTGTACAGAAACGAAACCAACCACAGCCGGGACTGGAAAACCAACTGAACCTACATCTGTAACTAGCAGTCCAACTGAAACTACATCTGGAACTGGCAGTTCAACTGAAAATACATCTGTAACTAGCAGTCCAACTGAAACTACATCTGAAACTGGCACTCCACCTGCAAGTACATCTGTAACTAGCAGTCCAACTGAAACTACATCTGGAACTGGCAGTTCAACTGAAAATACATCTGTAACTAGCAGTCCAACTGAAACTACATCTGGAACTGGCACTCCAACTGAAATTACATCTGTAACTAGCAGTCCAACTGAAACTACATCTGGAACTGGCAGTTCAACTGAAAGTACATCTGTAACTAGCAGTCCAACTGAAACTACATCTGGAACTGGCACTCCAACTGAAATTACATCTGTAACTAGCAGTCCAACTGAAACTACATCTGGAACTGGCAGTTCAACTGAAAGTACATCTGTAACTAGCAGTCCAACTGAAACTACATCTGGAACTGGCACTCCAACTGAAATTACATCTGTAACTAGCAGTCCAACTGAAACTACATCTGGAACTGGCAGTTCAACTGAAAGTACATCTGTAACTAGCAGTCCAACTGAAACTACATCTGGAACTGGCACTCCAACTGAAATTACATCTGTAACTAGCAGTCCAACTGAAACTACATCTGGAACTGGCACTCCACCTGCAAGTACATCTGTAACTAGCAGTCCAACTGAAACTACATCTGGAACTGGCACTCCAACTGAAATTACATCTGTAACTAGCAGTCCAACTGAAACTACATCTGGAACTGGCAGTTCAACTGAAAGTACATCTGTAACTAGCAGTCCAACTGAAATTACATCTGTAACTAGCAGTCCAACTGAAACTACATCTGGAACTGGCACTCCAACTGAAATTACATCTGTAACTAGCAGTCCAACTGAAACTACATCTGGAACTGGCAGTTCAACTGAAAGTACATCTGTAACTAGCAGTCCAACTGAAACTACATCTGGAACTGGCACTCCAACTGAAATTACATCTGTAACTAGCAGTCCAACTGAAACTACATCTGGAACTGGCACTGCAACTGAAATTACATCTGTAACTAGCAGTCCAACTGAAACTACATCTGGAACTGGCAGTCCAACTGAAACTACATCTGGAACTGGCACTCCAACTGAAACTACATCTGGAACTGGCACTCCAACTGAAATTACATCTGTAACTAGCAGTCCAACTGAAACTACATCTGGAACTGGCACTCCAACTGAAATTACATCTGTAACTAGCAGTCCAACTGAAACTACATCTGGAACTGGCACTCCAACTGAAATTACATCTGTAACTAGCAGTCCAACTGAAACTACATCTGGAACTGGCAGTCCAACTGAAACTACATCTGGAACTGGCACTCCAACTGAAATTACATCTGTAACTAGCAGTCCAACTGAAACTACATCTGGAACTGGCAGTCCAACTGAAACTACATCTGGAACTGGCACTCCAACTGAAACTACATCTGGAACTGGCACTCCAACTGAAATTACATCTGTAACTAGCAGTCCAACTGAAACTACATCTGGAACTGGCACTCCAACTGAAATTACATCTGTAACTAGCAGTCCAACTGAAACTACATCTGGAACTGGCACTCCAACTGAAATTACATCTGTAACTAGTAGTCCAACTGAAACTACATCTGGAACTGGCAGTTCAACTGAAAGTACATCTGTAACTAGCAGTCCAACTGAAACTACATCTGGAACTGGCACTCCAACTGAAATTACATCTGTAACTAGCAGTCCAACTGAAACTACATCTGGAACTGGCACTCCACCTGCAAGTACATCTGTAACTAGCAGTCCAACTGAAACTACATCTGGAACTGGCACTCCAACTGAAATTACATCTGTAACTAGCAGTCCAACTGAAACTACATCTGGAACTGGCAGTTCAACTGAAAGTACATCTGTAACTAGCAGTCCAACTGAAACTACATCTGGAACTGGCACTCCAACTGAAATTACATCTGTAACTAGCAGTCCAACTGAAACTACATCTGGAACTGGCACTCCAACTGAAATTACATCTGTAACTAGCAGTCCAACTGAAACTACATCTGGAACTGGCAGTTCAACTGAAAGTACATCTGTAACTAGCAGTCCAACTGAAACTACATCTGGAACTGGCACTCCAACTGAAATTACATCTGTAACTAGCAGTCCAACTGAAACTACATCTGGAACTGGCACTCCACCTGCAAGTACATCTGTAACTAGCAGTCCAACTGAAACTACATCTGGAACTGGCACTCCAACTGAAATTACATCTGTAACTAGCAGTCCAACTGAAACTACATCTGGAACTGGCAGTTCAACTGAAAGTACATCTGTAACTAGCAGTCCAACTGAAACTACATCTGGAACTGGCACTCCAACTGAAATTACATCTGTAACTAGCAGTCCAACTGAAACTACATCTGGAACTGGCACTCCAACTGAAATTACATCTGTAACTAGCAGTCCAACTGAAACTACATCTGGAACTGGCAGTTCAACTGAAAGTACATCTGTAACTAGCAGTCCAACTGAAACTACATCTGGAACTGGCACTCCAACTGAAATTACATCTGTAACTAGCAGTCCAACTGAAACTACATCTGGAACTGGCACTCCACCTGCAAGTACATCTGTAACTAGCAGTCCAACTGAAACTACATCTGGAACTGGCACTCCAACTGAAATTACATCTGTAACTAGCAGTCCAACTGAAACTACATCTGGAACTGGCAGTTCAACTGAAAGTACATCTGTAACTAGCAGTCCAACTGAAACTACATCTGGAACTGGCACTCCAACTGAAATTACATCTGTAACTAGCAGTCCAACTGAAACTACATCTGGAACTGGCAGTTCAACTGAAAGTACATCTGTAACTAGCAGTCCAACTGAAATTACATCTGTAACTAGCAGTCCAACTGAAACTACATCTGGAACTGGCACTCCAACTGAAAATACATCTGTAACTAGCAGTCCAACTGAAACTACATCTGGAACTGGCAGTTCAACTGAAAGTACATCTGTAACTAGCAGTCCAACTGAAACTACATCTGGAACTGGCAGTTCAACTGAAAATACATCTGTATCTAGCAGTCCAACTGAAACTACATCTGGAACTGGCAGTTCAACTGAAAGTACATCTGTAACTAGCAGTCCAAACCCTATGTGTTCCAAAAATGGTACAAAGTACCCATCTTACACAGATTGTAGCGGTTATCAAGAATGTATTAATGGTCAACTCGTTCAAAAAAAATGTGATCCACCATCTTATAATTACAACTGTAGGACGGAAGTATGTGAAAATATCACACATTGCTGCGCACCGTCCCCAAATACTACTTCTACAGAAACGTCTCAATCTACAGAACCAACAACTCCATCTAAATTCTGTCCTCAAGATGGCGTTACTATTCCTGATGGTGCAGATTGTCGCAGTTACTACAAATGCAGAAATGGACAACTTGAAAAACAGACTTGTCCATTAAATTTAGTCTGGAATTGTGTATTAAAAATGTGTATGTTCAAATGGTTTGCTCCTTGCTGTAGAAATGATCCTAATCCACCAAGTACCGGTAATAGTACTGATTGTTTATTTGGCATTAAAGTACCTAATCCATTTACATGCAACGAGTATTTTGAATGCTATAATCATAAAATTGTTGAGCGAAAATGCCCTGCTGGACAAACATATGATTGGATTCAAATGAAATGTGTTAGTGCTACAACGGGTCAATGCGCACCAATTATTTCTAATGGAACTACTCCATCACCAAATACATCTCCTACGACAGTTTCAACAATTGAACCTCCTAATAGCTCTTGCAATAAATCCGGAAAATATTCCGATATAAATGACTGTCATAATTATTACGAATGTAAGAATGGATTGCTAGTAAAACAAAAGTGCGGATTTAATATGGTATATAATTGTTGGCTTAGCATGTGCACACTTTCAATAGGAGTTAATCATTGTTGTAAACCTAACAATGTCAATGGTTCTGAGAATAGTTGTCTAGGTATTGGAAGCAAAGTACCAGATTTACTAAATTGTCAAAATTATTATGAATGTTCCTATTTCAAAACAGTTTTGAAATCTTGTAATGATGGTCAATATTTTGATGTTATATCCAAATCTTGCAAAGCACAAAATGAAGCTAAATGTATCATTGACGTTGGAAACAATTTCGAAAATTCATCTACAGTAACCGAATCAACACCAACAACATTACCAGTAACAACAACAACACGTAATCCAATGTGTATTATAGATGGAATAAAACTTCCTGACATTACTAACTGCTCTAAATATATGCAGTGTATTGAAGGACAATTAGTAGAGCAAACTTGTCCAGATGGTTCCTATTGGCATTGCTTTACTAGACAATGTACAACTACAGGAATTTTCACTCCATGTTGTTATGAAGATCCAAATAAAAATAACACAAAACCAAATGAGTATTGTTTAATCAATGGCTTATCAATTCCAAAACTATTCACTTGTAATCAATACTATCAATGTAAAAACCATATAATTTCCGAGATAACTTGTTCTACAGGTCAACGATATGATTGGATTTTGATGAAATGTGTAACAGCTACCAGTGGAAATTGTGCATCCAATAATAATTCGACTCCAGATCCCTTATGTAAAATGGATGGATTGAAATATCCAAGCCCAAGCCAATGTGACACATATCTGGAATGTCAAAACGGTAATTTAGTACCAGTAAAATGCCCATTTGGACAAAACTATAACTGTCGCTCAAAACAGTGTGAATTTACAACACATTGTTGTACAACAACCGCTACACCACTTCCTACGTCATCCTCTAATGCAAGTGATATTACAACAGTAACAACATCAACTTCCAGTTCGGGAACTTCAACTAGTACTGTAAGTCCAGGAACACAAACTTCAACTAGTACAAGTTCAGGAACATCATCCTCTACTAGTACTACAAGTTCGGGAACAACAAGTTCTTCATCTTCAAATACTGCCACACCATCAAGAAGTCCACTATGTAAGATAGATGGTTTAAAATATCCAGCAACAAATGATTGTAGCGCATATTTGGAATGTCAAAACGGACAACCGGTGAAAATAAAATGTCCAACAGGACAAAATTACAATTGTAGAATAGAAAAATGTGATAATACTACTCATTGTTGTTCTCCCACTAGTGGTTAAATAATTAAAATTTTAAAATGTATGAATTGTATAGATAAAGAAGAATTTAGTATGATTATACAAAATGTAACGCACTGTAATAAATATAAAAAATGAATTGTATATGAAAAATAATGCACGAATAAAAATTATTTAAAAAAATATTAGTATTGATATTGTACAGGCAAATTTTGAAATTATTTATTAATGTATTTTACTTAATATGCATTATAAAAAATTTAAAATTCTAAAAAGTAAAACATTATTTTATGCAACTTGCATAATATTTCAATATAACCTCATATAAACGTACTCAGTGATGATGTCATAAATTTAGTTATTTTTTTTTAGATGACGTACAATGGAATTTACGATAATCGGACTTCACATATGTTGCATAATACAAATTGTTTAGTTAAAATGTCTTTATTTTTGTCGAAGGGCCGAAAATTTGCCAAGCTATAGCCTTTTTTAGCCTAAACTATAAACCGATTCTGATTATATTAACCAACCAACAAGTCAATGCAAAAATACTAATTATTTAACAAACAAAAGCATTTCTATTGTACTCGTATGTTACTTGTGCTAGTTTTATACAGAAATAATTTATTTCAAAACATGTATCTATATTAGCTCTACATAAAAATTTAAGTTATGTAATGAAATAAATAAATAAAGTAAAATATTTTCAAATCCTTAACCTAAATGTTTTTTCCAAAAATTTATATGTCCTATTTATTTTAAAATTTATTTTATCAATTTTATATTTATTTATCCGCAAAACATACCTATTTCTGCAAGTTATTTCCACGAAAAAAAAAGTAATAAATAAAAGATTACGTATTTCAAGATATATTATAAAATACAGTAAAAGCCAAACTTATAGAATGTGCGTCATAAATTTATAATTCAATTTACCAGAGCCGTACCGACAAATTTTAACACCTGAAGCAAATATAGAAATTGCGCCCCCAAATTAGAAAATGTTTTGAATAAGAATGCTCATTTCTACTAAATAGTTATATTTTTCGAAACTTTTGTTCTTAGAAACCATCTCACAATCAGACTAAACATAACTGGACTAATAACACTGCATTATGTCCCCAAGATGCTAGAAAAAAATCGCAAATAGCGACAAGTCAAGTGACATATCTTTAAATGTGGCTATATGCTCAAGAAACTAATCATGTAATTTCTTAACAATTTTTACTTAAACTGTCAGTGATATTGGTTCAGTTGTACAAAGTTCTTTAATACCAAAAATATTTTTTTATTTTCATTCTGGTGTTAGGGCAAAAGCAGACCTAGGACCTTTGAAATCCGAGTGCGACACTCTACCATTAAGCCTATCTCTGCCTGTTTCTAATTTTACAAGATTTAATAGATTATGCATTACTTTATAAATGATGTAATTTATTTATTGTTAATTAATAATATTATATTTGTATTTAATATGTATGTTTATTTATGCATATACGGGGGTTAGTGTATTTGTTATTATTGACAAATATGAGTGGCCCAGGTGCGATATCAAACACAAAACAAAAATTTTCCAATTATATATAATAATTCTCTTTGTTTATGCAAAAAATTTAAACTAAATTTTTTAGTTATTAAACATACACTATAAAAAAACTATGTAATTTTACCTACAAATCATTAGACACTATGATTTCCAGTATTTCTAGATATAATTTTGCATAATTGTTTAAAAATACATAATATCAGAACTATTACAAACGCTATGTAATATGATATTACCAACGTGATGGAAAAGTACGTATGTATGTAATATTATAGTTTTTTAGTTAAAGTTTCTTTTAGAAATTTACAAAACTTCAGTAAATTTGCTGTCAGAAATTTACCATAAATAGCTAAAATTTGTTTACTTCTGTAACATTATTGTTAGGATAATTATATACATTTCGAAATTTACATAAAGGATTTATTTTGAAATAAATGTATTACACTTAAAATATTTTATTTGTATTATTACACAAAATATATAGTAAGTCTCATTATTTTGATGAATTATTACAGATATTAATATACAAGCAGTAATTTTACATAATTTAAGAAGTTATACCACTAATACATAATTCTACATTAAGTATGTGATGCAATTTGCAGAAAGTAAGCAATTTTACATACTTATTTTTATTTACTTTATGTGATTATTATGAATTATGTAAAAATTATAGAATTTTGAGATAGAAATGCAAAATATTTATAGTAAAATAAAATTACAGATTTTTTTTATAGTAAAATTTTACTACTATTTTCTGTAATTTGGCTGCTTAATTTAATTAATAAAAACGTTTATTTAAAATTGAAAAAAATGAGACCTCCATAATATAGACATACAAAAAAAGGTAACTCGATAATTTTTTATTAGAAAATTAACTGTTTACTGCATATAAACTATTTATATACAAATAACTATAATTTTTAACCTTTCCGATATTTTATTTCAATATTGATGATTACAAAGTAGACACCATAAATAAATAAACAAGAAACAATATATTAGTTCCTGTTTCCCCATAAATAAATATATATTTATAATAACAATACTACATAAATTATATCACAAACAAGTTCAATATCAAATCAACGACCTTAAAAAAAAAACTAGAAAAATGATAAAATTACATTCTACAAATCATAATTTTTACTTTATATTTAATACATTGCCTTTTTTTTGTAAGTTATCAGCATTTTGTTACATCCCACTCATATAGATAAAAACTATTAATTTTGTATTTTATTTATTTATGTCTAAGTCTTAATAAACCTTGTTCAACAAAATAAAAAAGTGGCTATTTATACATACAGTATTTTTACGGAATTGGCTATTAAAGATAGGTTAGGTTAGTAGGTTAATTTAGGTTTGTTTTTTTTCAGTATGTATAAATAGTCAATTGCGTATACATACCGTATGTATAAATAGCCTCATCCAAAATAAAATGATTTGAAGATAAAGGATGAAGAAGAACTAGGACTAAATTCTATAGTATTTTCGTAATCGTAATTAAAATTGAAAAGTAATTTACGAAAATGAACACGGTGCATTTTTCTGTACAAAAAATTGTATAGTTTTCTATACAAACAAATTTTTTATATTACACAATATTCGATTCTATATAGAAATCTGTACAGAATATTTTATACTCGCCCATCCTCAGTTTGTCCGTGACAGTCTGTATAAAAAAATATATGAAAATAAGTCCTATTTTTCATGTAGTTTCGACGCGAAACTGAATATGCATTGGTATTCAAACTCTCATTTAAGTTATGTATTATCATGAATTCATATTTAAGTGTACAGTTTTCTTTTTAATTAAAGTAAATATTATCATTAATAATTAAAATAAAACTGCTTTAGGTTAAAGTTCTGTATTAATATTTATTTATAATCGACAAGAAGGCGTTGAGTTAAATAAAATTTTGCTTCCATTAATTAAAAATCTATAAATTTTTATGATCCACTTCTTATTTGTTACCTAGTAACTTGTTTCTATGTTCTGTTATTTACTGTAAATGTTATTTTGTATAATTTTTCCTGATATAGACGGACGCTGAGTTCGAAAAATTTCAAGATAAACAAAAAATACTTGAAGATATATGTATTTCTATTATGTTGGACAAACAAGTAGAATTGTTTCTGCTAGATACCATCCTGATAAATTTGCTATCATAAAACATGTTTCAGAATTTCGTCATGATATAAAATTTGAAGATACGAAGATAATCGCAAAATTCAATAATATTAATAGCAAATTAAATAAAAAAAACAATTAAAATCATCAAAAAAAATTAATCAATATAAAGGCACTGAATTAAATAAAATCGGGCTTCTGCTGATTAATAATAAATTAATAATAAATTTTTGCTACCTAGTTACTTGTTTCTAAGTTACGTTACGTTCATTTGTTTATTATTTGTATTTATTTTTCTGATTATAATTAAATGAATTGGATGGTTAAATTTTAATAAAATAATATAAAAATTTCATTAAAAATCTTTTAATTTAATACTATGAGTTCAGAAAAAACGATTATGTACTTTGTTAAAAATACAATTTTTTATATTATAAAAAAAATACTCATAAGTTGAAAAAAAAAAAGATGTAACATATAATTAATCACTAAAGTTGTTTAAAATCATGTTTACAACAATTTTTTTTATCATATAACATTTCAGCGCTGATAAAAAATATAAATTTTTGCCACACAAAAAAAAAATCATCTTTGATAATTTTATTTAAACACAGGATTTAAAAATAATGATAAATTTAAAAATTGAATTTTTTATTGATTTTTGGCAACTAGTTTGGGTTATTTTACCGTTTTCAGGCCAACGTCAAGTTAGCTACAAATATTTTTGTACATGTGATGTCTTTTTAAGTTATATTTGAAAAAATAAATTTAAATTATATTTCTATATCTTCAAATATAACTTAAAAAAACACCATATGTACAAAAATATTTGTAGCTCATCTGACGTTAACCTGAAGATGGTAAAATGACTAAAACTATTCGCCTGAAATCAATGAAAAAATTAAATATACAACTTCATCATTATTTTTTTAATCCTATAGTTTAAATAAAATCAACGGGTGTATACTTTTACAGATATATCATTGATAATATTTTCCAAAATAAAACTATCCCACATGTATATACAATCTATTCTACAAAATATTTCTACCATCTCGAAATTAGTTTCCTCCAGACAATAACTTTAACTACATCCACATTCATGATACCTAGAAATACATGCTCTACTATTCTTACTACTTAGAAACATTCGCTCACGCAAAACACCCTCTCAAACATACCACTCCATCTACTCATCGTACGTCCACTGGTTGACGTAAACCAAACATGTGTTTTCTCTTGAAAAGTACCTACAAAGTAATTCCGGT
This sequence comes from Clivina fossor, assembly GCA_963966155.1. Taxonomy (NCBI): domain Eukaryota; kingdom Metazoa; phylum Arthropoda; class Insecta; order Coleoptera; family Carabidae; genus Clivina; species Clivina fossor. Next base: position 20,148,222 of record OZ014561.1, on the reverse strand, counting down.
ATGTTTTATATACGTTATTTGAGAAATAATTTACCTGAATAAAGATAAAAATAATCAGCAGACATATATATTGGTTTTTATCGTAAAAAATATTTCAAAAAACTTGATTCAATAAATAATAACTATGGGCGGACAGAAAAATATAAACTTAGGTATAAAAACTTGTGTCACCCTTGTTAGGCAACAAGTTTCATGTGAAGTTATCATCAGAAATGAAAGGTAAGTTTTTAATGCAAAAAATAAACAATATTCTCACGATCAAAATTTAAAAAACACATAAAATATATACGGTTTAAATTTTGTGATAAGTTTTTCATGAAATTATTTATAAAATGTCGTCAATTTGGTACGCAGTGTCATGCAAATGATTATGAAATACAGTTTTCAGTAAAGGTACTGTATAAATTAATAGCGTTCTAAGTTCATATTAAAATATGGTTCATTTGCAAAGTTGTTAAAAATTCTTATAATTTAAAATGAGTGTACGTACTTTTTACAATATTGGTAAGTTTTTATTACATTTTTATGTATTTAGTAAATTCAATAAAAATAATTGATAACTATAATATAAATTACAAGTGCAAATAATGAAACACTGTAAAATATTCTACAATCATTTAAATTATTTTTTACTAGTTTTGGGTGTTATGCTATAAAAGACCTACAGCTAAAACTAGTTAATAAAATAAAATTTTAATATTTTTTAATTATATTTGTGGAAAAAAAGGTTTCTTAACACTTTAGAAAAGTGTTTTTATTTAAAAATATTTTTTAACATAATTTTAAAATTATTCATAAACTTTACTCAGCTTTATTTTCTACTTGAAATTGTTAAATGTAATAAAAATATATCAAAAATAAAATAAAAATTAATTATATTAAATTTTTAAGAAACATTTGTAAAAAAATATCCGACACTGCAACCAAATAATAAAACAAATATTTGCAATAAATAAAAGAAATTGAAACAAACTAAAACCATTTTTAAAACTGAAGATTAAGATATATTAACAAAGTAAAAAATCTTTCAGAACTCATTATGTTAAAATAAAACTGCTTTTGTTATAGTTCTGCTTTAATATTTATTAATAATAATAATAAAAAATGATACAAATGACATTTACAGTAAATAAAACAGAATATAGTAACAAGTTATTAGACCTAACAAAATAAGTAACTGATCATAAAATTTTGTACTTTTAATTAAAGGAATTAGGTCAGTTCTTTATAAATTTATATTGCTTCTTTTAAATATTAATACAGAACTATAACCTAAAGCCGTTTTATTTTAATAAAGATACATTATTTTCTGATGCATCAAAAACTTTGTAGTTTTAAAATGTTTTCGGTAATATGTTCGCTATTATTATTATTTTTTTACAATAGTATGCAGAAAAGAAATTAAAACAATTTTTAATTTGGTCTATGTCAGAAATATATTCAATATAAAAATATGTGTCAGAAATATAATTTCAATAACTTAGGGCCGGGGTATTTTGTTTTCTAGTTAAGCGCATGAATAACTAACCGAGCTTTCAAATTAAGCAGGCTTTAAATTCATAGTTAAATTTGATAGATAGAATGTATAGACTTTTAATTTTAATCAAGTGTTTAATTTAACCAACTACTGAATAATTTTAACCGGAGTTTAATTTAAAAAATAATTCCTAAATTTTAAAAATTGTTCATCTATAGTTCGAATTAAATAGTCATAGAGTAAAAATTAAAAGTAGTATTTTGTAATGTAATTTAATATAATAATAAATTATTTATCAAATTTTTATATATGACGTAAATAATTAGTAAATTATTTTTTTTAAGTCTTTTAAATCGCAAATAACATATGACACCACAAAACTAATAGTAAAATAATATAAATGGCAAGAGATGACAGTCGTTATTTCATTTTTGTATTTTGAAAAATCGTAATATATAATGTATTTCAGATTTTGTTTGGTAATATTCAAATTTGGTAAAAACCAAAACTCCTATTATTTATCTATATTTAAAAATTTCAAATATAATAAAAATGTGTTGCATATATCTCAACAAATATTGTCAAAAATTAACAGAAACATATCTAAACGTATTTAAGTTTCATATATTTCACACTTTAATTTTACGGTTTCTTTCTATATCTATGTTCAAATCTAATCCGGTGGTGCGCAAAAAAAACATATTTTTTTGTAATATAGTAACGCAAATCCCAAATTAATTCTTTGTTTCAGTAGATAAGTAATTTAGCAAGAAAATAAAAATAAAGTAATAAAATACTGTCTCAATTTAATATAAACAAACGAATGTTTTGATAAGAAAATTGACCATGTGATTGATCAAAACGCCATCTGCTCCATTTTTAACTGGAATGGAGTATAGTTTTAAAAACTAAATTATATTATTAACATTTTATTATTTGTAAATATAATTTTACCTTAAATCACAAATTATCGAGAAAGTAATTTAATTTAACTGCAAAAAAAAGCACTTCATATGCATTGTTTGAAAAGTAAAAAAATAACAAAACTAATTAATTTAAAATGTCATGTAAAATGTACTTTTCCAAGACTGAAAAGATAAAAACTGTCTAGTTTTTTACCTTCATATTTATTGTACTTGCATATAAAAACATGCTTGCCTCGTAATACAAAATAAACAGTAAAATTTTTAGCAAAATAAAAAAAAAATGAAACAAACAAATATTTCTAATTAATAACTATGATAACTGTCTACGACTACGTTCAGTTCAAATAAATAAAAATAAAATTCTACTAATCAACTTGAAATTTAAAGTATATGAGAATGTAGAAAAAGTAATTTTAAATTTGAAATTTTTTACAGATCTTCTGGTGGTGCTGTTGTTTATGTTAAGTGGCGTGGCCACTCAAACAGTACATCTAATACCTTCGCACATAATCTGCCCAAATGTGGCTTCTGATCGTGATATTCTAATACCAGATCCAAAAGACTGCACAATTTTCTATCGCTGTGAAAATGGTTCAGCTGTGCCCCAATCTTGTCCACCCGGTTTGGCATGGTGTCAAATCTTATCGGAATGTACCCTTCCGGCACTTGCAAATTGTACTATAGGTATGTCATAAAATGTGTTTAAATTTTAAACATTAATTAATATTTTGTCTTCCAAAGTAAATTGCAATAACGTATTTAATAATATGATTAATTCAGGACAAAAAAGTAATACTCCATCTTGTTTTAATATAAATCAAGCATCTTGAAGTGATTTTTTAATATTATATTATTTTTGTTAAAATTGAACAGTGTTACTTTTTTAGTATTTTTACTTTGTATTTAAATTAATTTCATGATAAATAAAACGAATCGTTAAAATAAATATTACGGAATTTCTTTAAATCGTTGCTTAATCATACTTTATACAATCTGTCAAATATTGGGATGAAATTACAGAATTTAATGATTAAAGATGACCTATTTAAATATTTTTATATTACAAAATTATTTTTAATAATTACTGCTGAGATAGCATAATGTTGGCACATTTATTTTAAATATAATATTTATTTAACACTTTCTTATAACAAAAAATAAAGAAAACTAAGTTCATTTCGTTATTGTCTAACTGATTTTTGTTTTCGTATAATTTGTTATACGACAGATTACTTGTTCTAAATTTATTATTATATAAATAATTAATCTGTAAATTAATTGAAAAGAAAGCATATTTTTTGTTGATTAAATATTTTTGTCTTATTTTTCCATACATAAAATAATCGTTACATTTATTATAGGTCACGAGGTTGAAACCTACCCACCAGAGTACTTATCAACTACTACTACATCTCCAGGACCTGGGCCTGATGAAAATAGTTGTCCTGAAGATGGACTGCAACTTCCAAATCCTCTCGATTGTAGTACTTATTATGAATGTACAGATCATATTCCTAATTTAGAGTACTGTCCTAATGGGACTTACTATAGTTGCTGGATAGGTGAATGTGTGGATTCAACCATTGCTGATTGCATCGAAGTAGGATCGCAGGAAAATAAAACATGTCCAAAAAATGGAATCAAACTTGTTTATCCTGGAGATTGTAGCAAATATTATGAATGTGATAATTACGAAGTTGTAATAAAATCATGCCCAAATGACCTACAATTTAATGAATGGTTCCAGGATTGCTATTCAGCAGACTTAGCATATTGTGATAATAGTACAACTATTGTTTATCCTACTACAATTTCCTATACTACAGAAACAGTAACAATTTTGCCTGGACCTGAAATATGTCCATTCCCTGGGTCATTATTGCCAAATCCTTTAAACTGTAGTACATATTATACATGCGAAGATAATTTACCAGTCTTAAAATCATGTCCCGAAGGATTCGAATACAGCTGTTGGGATGAAGAGTGTTTGCCACCTTCTTTAGCACAATGTTCTGCAACTGATAATGATATTGGAAATAATTGCACTACAGAAGGACAAACATTGCCAGATTCACAAGATTGTCAAAGTTATTATATATGTAAAAATGGAGTAATTCAGAAACAAAAATGTGAAGAAAATAAAGAATACAACAGATGGTTTGAAGAATGCGTCGATCCTAGTTTATCACACTGTAGCATAGTACAATCAACTACCACAACTGAATCGACTGTAACAACACCTCCTCCATCACCGGTTGAAAATATATGTCCGATTGAAAATGCAACTTTACCCGATCCACTAAATTGTCATTCATTTTATATATGTATAAATAAAATACCTGTACCACAAACATGTCCCGATAATAAAGAATACAGTTGTTGGGATCAGGAATGTTTACCACCCCAATCAGCAAATTGCATTTCATTAAACCAAACTGGATCCGCATGCAAAGAAGAAGGACAAACAATGCCAGATATAAATAATTGTGATCAATACTATATGTGTGTCAATGGATCAGCTGTATTGCAACTTTGCGAATCTGGTAAATTATTCAATGAATGGTTTGGAATATGTTTAGAAGCATCATTAGCCCATTGTATACCCATTACCACTAAACCAGAGCAAACAACTTCCATCTCAGAAATAACACCTTCTGGACCAGAACAGTCATCTACAACACCCGGCGTAACAGAAACTACTAGACCTGGGCAAACATCCACAGAAGTAACAACATCTGAATCAGGACAACCATCTCCAACATCCAGCGTAACAGAAACTGGATCTGAGCAAACATCCACTCCAAAAGTAACAACATCTGAATCAGGACAACCATCTCCAACATCCAGCGTAACAGGAACTGGATCTGAGCAAACATCCACTCCAGAAGTAACAACATCTGAATCAGGACAACCATCTCCAACATCCAGCGTAACAGGAACTGGATCTGAGCAAACATCCACTCCAAAAGTAACAACATCTGAATCAGGACAACCATCTCCAACATCCAGCGTAACAGGAACTGGATCTGAGCAAACATCCACTCCAGAAGTAACAACATCTGAATCAGGACAACCATCTCCAACATCCAGCGTAACAGGAACTGGATCTGAGCAAACATCCACTCCAAAAGTAACAACATCTGAATCAGGACAACCATCTCCAACATCCAGCGTAACAGGAACTGGATCTGAGCAAACATCCACTTCAGAAGTAACAACATCTGAATCAGGACAACCATCTCCAACATCCAGCGTAACAGGAACTGGATCTGAGCAAACATCCACTCCAGAAGTAACAACATCTGAATCAGGACAACCATCTCCAACATCCAGCGTAACAGAAACTGTATCTGAGCAAACATCCACTCCAGAAGTAACAACATCTGAATCAGGACAACCATCTCCAACATCCACCGTAACAGAAACTGGATCTGAGCAAACATCCACTCCACAAGAAACAACATCTGAATCAGGACAACCATCTCCAACACCCGGCATAACAACAAATGCTGAACCTGGGCAAACATCTACTCCAGAAGTAACAACATCTCAATCAGGACAACCATCTCCAACATCCGGCGTAACAGAAACTGGATCTGGGCACACCTCCACTCCAGAAGTAACAACATCTGAATCAGGACAACCATCTCCATCATCCGGCTTAACAGAAACTGGATCTGGGCAAACATCCACTCCAGAAGTAACAACATCTGAATCAGGACAACCATCTCCAACATCCAGCGTAACAGGAACTGGATCTGAGCAAACATCCACTCCAGAAGTAACAACATCTGAATCAGGACAACCATCTCCAACATCCGGCGTAACAGAAACTGGATCTGGGCAAACATCCACACCAGAAATAACAACATCTGAATCAGGACAACCATCTCCAACATCCGACGTAACAGGAACTGGATCTGGGCAAACATCCACTGCAGAAGTAACAACATCTGAATCAGGACAACCATCTGCAACATCCGGCGTAACAGAAACTGGATCTGGGCAAACATCCACTCCAGAAGAAACAACATCTGAATCAGGACAACCATCTCCAACACCCGAATTAACAACAAATGCTGATCCTGGGCAAACATCCACTCCAGAAGTAACAACATCTCAATCAGAACAACCATCTCCAACATCCGGCGTAACAGAAACTGGATCTGGGCAAACATCCACTCCAGAAGTAACAACATCTGAATCAGGAAAACCATCTCCATCATCCGGATTAACAGAAACTGGATCTGGGCAAACATCCACTCCAGAAGTAACAACATCTGAATCAGGACAACCATCTCCAACATCCAGCGTAACAGGAACTGGATCTGAGCAAACATCCACTCCAGAAGTAACAACATCTGAATCAGGACAACCATCTCCAACATCCGACGTAACAGAAACTGGATCTGGGCAAACATCCACTCCAGAAGTAACAACATCTGAATCAGGACAACCATCTTCTTCACCCGGCGTAACAAAACCTGGGCAAACATCCACTCCAGAAGTAACAATATCTGAATCAGGACAACCATCTTCTTCACCCATCGTAACAGCAACTGAACCAGGACAAACAACCACAATTTCAAACGAGGCAAATGCATGTCCTGTAGAAGGCGCATTATTACCAGATCCTTTAGACTGCACAAAGTACTATATTTGTAAAAATAACAAATCTGTATCACAAAAATGTCCTGATGGCACCTTATATAGCTGTTGGGATCAAAAATGTGAAAAAGCCGATCAAGCAACATGTATTAATGATGGATCACAACAGGGCAAAAATTGTTCGATAGAAAATGAACAATTACCTAATCTCAATGATTGTGGAAGTTACTGTAGATGTGTCAATGGTCAAGTACAGTTAGAATTTTGTGCTCAGGGCACATTCTACAATGCGTGGCTTAATTCATGCGTTGAGTTTTCATTATCTTTCTGTAAAATATATACTACCAGTTCAGTATCAACTCCGTCAACTACATTACCTCCAGGAATTACAACACCTCCGCCATCTGAAAATGTTACTATTTGTCCATTTGAAAATGCTACTTTACCTAATCCACTAGATTGTACAACTTATTATAGATGTGTAGACGAAACACCAATATTAGAAACTTGTCCACTTGGATATGAATATAGTTGTTGGGATCAACAATGTCTTTCAGGCCCACAAGCCATTTGTGTTTCTGAAGGTGCACAAATTGGTCAAAACTGCTCAGTAGAAAACCTAAATATTACCAATGTTCAAGATTGTACTAACTACTATCAATGTAAAGACGGAAAAGTTCAACTAGTTCAATGTCCTAATGGTTTAGAATTTAACTCATGGTACCAAAAATGTGTCAACAGTAATTTATCACATTGTCAAACATACTCAACAACAGAACCAACTTCATCAACTCAAAGCTCATCGTCGCCTACACCATCACCAGGAACAGATGCTTGTCCTATGGAAGGAGCTTTACTACCTAATCCACTTAATTGCTCTTCGTACTTTAAATGTATTAACGGCACACCAACAGAAGAATATTGTGCCGATGGTTTAGAATATAGCTGTTGGGATCAGAAATGCTTACCACCAGATGAAGCTCAATGTATTAATGAAAAACCTGCGAAAAATTACACTTGTTCAATAAACGGATTGAAATCACAAAATCCAGAAGACTGCCATTCTTATTATGAATGTGTTAATCATACAGTTGTTCTTCAAAAGTGCATTCTTAACTGGTATTACAACAAATGGTTTGGTATTTGTGTACCACTCGAAATTCTGGCACATTGTAAAACTGGACCTACAGCACCGCCACCTACAAAACCACCACCAACTAAACCACCACAAACTGGAAATGACATTTGTCCATTTGAAGGTGCTACACTTCCAAATCCTATGAATTGCACAACATATTACGAATGTCAAAATAACCAAGCTGTTTTGCAACGTTGCCCCGCTGGTCAAGAATACAGTTGCTGGGATCAAATGTGCAAAGTCGATTCAGAAGCACAATGCATATCAGACGAACCTCAATTAGGTTTAGCTTGTTCCAAAGAAGGTGTAAGATTACAAAATCCAAATAGTTGTGACAAATACTATGAATGTATTAACGGTAAAGTAGAACTCAAATATTGTTTTATTGGTTTCCAATATAACAAATGGTATCAAAAATGTGTATTGTTCCCGTTTGCTCACTGCACTAAATATAATGTAACAACAACTTCTCCGCCTGTATCTACAATTAGCACACCTCCACCATCAAATTCAACTAATAATTGTCCTGTAGAAGGTGCATTATTGCCAGATCCTTTGGACTGTACGAAGTATTACGTTTGTAGAAATAACTTACCTGTCTCTCAAAAATGCCCGGATGGTTTATTATACAGTTGTTGGGATCAAAAATGCGAGTCGTCCGATCAAGCTATATGTATTGATGGTTCACAACAGGGTAAAAAATGTTTGATAGAAGATGAACAATTACCTAATCTAAATGATTGCGGAAGTTACTATAGATGTGTAAATGGCCAAGTACAAATAGAATTTTGTGCTTTTGGTACATTCTATAATTCTTGGTTTAAGTTATGTGTTGATTTCTCACTATCTTTCTGTAAAATTTACACTACCAGTACAGTATCAACTCCGTCATCTACATTACCTCCAGGAATTACAACACCTCCGCCATCCGAAAATGTTAATATTTGTCCAATTGAAAATGCTACTTTACCTAATCCACTAGATTGTACAACTTATTATAGATGTAAAAACGAAACACCAATATTAGAAAGTTGTCCACTTGGATATGAGTATAGTTGTTGGGATCAACAATGTCTTTCTGGCCCACAAGCCATATGTGTTTCTCAAACACCACAAGTTGGCCAAAACTGCTCAGTAGAAAACCTAAATATTACCAATATTCAAGATTGTACTGACTACTATCAATGTAAAGACGGAAAAGTTCAACTAATTCAATGTCCTAATGGTTTAGAATTTAACTCCTGGTACCAAAAATGTGTCAACAGTAATTTATCATACTGCCAAACATTCTCAACAATACAACCATCTTCTTCATCTCCAAATCCACCTTCGCAGACACCATCACCAACAACAGATGCTTGTCCTCTAGAAGGAGCTTTACTACCTAATCCACTTAATTGCTCTTCGTACTTTAAATGTATTAACGGCACACCAACAGAAGAATATTGTGGCGATGGTTTAGAATACAGTTGTTGGGATCAGGAATGTTTACCACCAGATGAAGCTCAATGTATTAATGAAAAACCTGCGGAAAATTATACTTGTTCAATAAACGGATTAAAATCACAAAATCCAGAAAACTGTCATTCTTATTATGAATGTGTTAATCATACAGTTGTTCTTCAAAAGTGCATTCTTAACTGGTATTACAACAAATGGTTTGGTATTTGTGTACCACAAATTCTGGCACACTGTAAGACTGGACCTACAGCACCGCCACCTACAAAACCACCACCAACTAAACCACCACAAACTGGAAATGATAGTTGTCCATTTGAAGGTGCTACACTTCCAAATCCTATGAATTGCACAACATATTTCGAATGCCAAAATAACCAAGCTGTATTGCAACATTGCCCCACTGGTCAAGAATACAGTTGCTGGGATCAAATGTGCAAAGTCGATTCAGAAGCACAATGCATATCAGACGAACCTCAATTAGGTTTAGCTTGTTCCAAAGAAGGTGTAAGATTACAAAATCCAGATAGTTGTGACACGTACTATGAATGTATTAACGGTAAAGTAGAACTCAAATATTGTTTTATTGGTTTCCAATATAACAAATGGTATCAAAAATGTGTATTATTCCCGTTTGCTCACTGCACTAAATATAATTTAACAACAACTTCTCCGTCTGTAACTACAATTAGCACACCTCCACCATCAAATTCAACTAATAATTGTCCTGTAGAAGGTGCATTATTGCCAGATCCTTTGGACTGTACGAAATATTACGTTTGTAGAAATAACTTACCTGTCTCTCAAAAATGTCCGGATGGTTTATTATATAGTTGTTGGGATCAAAAATGTGAATCGTCCGATCAAGCTATATGTATTGATGATGGTTCACAACAGGATAAAAAATGTTTGATAGAAGATGAACAATTACCTAATCTAAATGATTGCGGAAGTTACTATAGATGTGTAAATGGTAAAGTACAAATAGAATTTTGTGCTTTTGGTACATTCTATAATTCCTGGTTTAAGTTATGTGTTGATTTCTCACTATCTTTCTGTAAAATTTACACTACCAGTACAGTATCAACTCCGTCATCTACATTACCTCCAGGAATTACAACACCTCCGCCATCCGAAAATGTTAATATTTGTCCAATTGAAAATGCTACTTTACCTAATCCATTAGATTGTACAACTTATTATAGATGTAAAAACGAAACTCCAATATTAGAGAGTTGTCCACTTGGATATGAGTATAGTTGTTGGGATCAACAATGTCTTTCTGGCCCACAAGCCATATGTGTTTCTCAAACACCACAAGTTGGCCAAAACTGCTCAGTAGAAAATCTAAATATTACCAATGTTCAAGATTGTACTGACTACTATCAATGTAAAGACGGAAAAGTTCAACTAGTTCAATGTCCTAATGGTTTAGAATTTAACTCCTGGTACCAAAAATGTGTCAACAGTAATTTATCATACTGCCAAACATTCTCAACAATACAACCATCTTCTTCGTCTCCAAATCCACCTTCGCAGACACCATCACCAGGACCAGAAACTTGTCCTCTAGAAGGAGCTTTATTACCTAATCCACTTAATTGCTCTTCGTACTTTAAATGTATTAACGGTACTCCAACAGAAGAATATTGTGGCGATGGATTAGAATACAGTTGTTGGGATCAAAAATGTTTACCACCAGATGAAGCTCAATGTATTAATGAAAAACCTGCGGAAAATTATACTTGTTCAATAAACGGATTAAAATCACAAAATCCAGAAGACTGTCATTCTTATTATGAATGTGTTAATCATACAGTTGTTCTTCAAAAGTGCATTCTTAACTGGTATTACAACAAATGGTTTGGTTTTTGTGTACCACTCGAAATTCTAGCACACTGTAAGACTGGACCTACAGCACCGCCACCTACAAAACCACCACCAACTAAACCACCACAAACTGGAAATGACAGTTGTCCATTTGAAGGTGCTACACTTCCAAATCCTATGAATTGCACAACATATTACGAATGCCAAAATAACCAAAATATATTGCAACATTGCCCTGCTGGTCAAGAATACAGTTGCTGGGATCAAATGTGCAAAATCGATTCAGAAGCACAATGCATATCAGACGAACCTCAATTAGGTTTAGCTTGTTCCAAAGAAGGTGTAAGATTACAAAATCCAGATAGTTGTGACACGTACTATGAATGTATTAACGGTAAAGTAGAACTCAAATATTGTTTTATTGGTTTCCAATATAACAAATGGTATCAAAAATGTGTATTATTCCCGTTTGCTCACTGCACTAAATATAATTTAACAACAACTTCTCCGTCTGTAACTACAATTAGCACACCTCCACCATCAAATTCAACTAATAATTGTCCTGTAGAAGGTGCATTATTGCCAGATCCTTTGGACTGTACAAAGTATTACGCTTGTAAAAATAACTTACCTGTCTCTCAAAAATGTCCGGATGGTTTATTATATAGTTGTTGGGATCAAAAATGTGAATCGTCCGATCAAGCTATATGTATTGATGATGGTTCACAACAGGATAAAAAATGTTTGATAGAAGATGAACAATTACCTAATCTAAATGATTGCGGAAGTTACTATAGATGTGTAAATGGTAAAGTACAAATAGAATTTTGTGCTTTTGGTACATTCTATAATTCCTGGTTTAAGTTATGTGTTGATTTCTCACTATCTTTCTGTAAAATTTACACTACCAGTACAGTATCAACTCCGTCATCTACATTACCTCCAGGAATTACAACACCTCCGCCATCCGAAAATGTTAATATTTGTCCAATTGAAAATGCTACTTTACCTAATCCATTAGATTGTACAACTTATTATAGATGTAAAAACGAAACACCAATATTAGAGAGTTGTCCACTTGGATATGAGTATAGTTGTTGGGATCAACAATGTCTTTCTGGCCCACAAGCCATATGTGTTTCCCAAACACCACAAGTTGGCCAAAACTGCTCAGTAGAAAATCTAAATATTACCAATGTTCAAGATTGTACTGACTACTATCAATGTAAAGACGGAAAAGTTCAACTAGTTCAATGTCCTAATGGTTTAGAATTTAACTCCTGGTACCAAAAATGTGTCAACAGTAATTTATCATACTGCCAAACATTCTCAACAATACAACCATCTTCTTCGTCTCCAAATCCACCTTCGCAGACACCATCACCAACAACAGATGCTTGTCCTCTAGAAGGAGCTTTATTACCTAATCCACTTAATTGCTCTTCGTACTTTAAATGTATTAACGGTACTCCAACAGAAGAATATTGTGGCGATGGATTAGAATACAGTTGTTGGGATCAAAAATGTTTACCACCAGATGAAGCTCAATGTATTAATGAAAAGCCTGCGGAAAATTATACTTGTTCAATAAACGGATTAAAATCACAAAATCCAGAAGACTGTCATTCTTATTATGAATGTGTTAATCATACAGTTGTTCTTCAAAAGTGCATTCTTAACTGGTATTACAACAAATGGTTTGGTTTTTGTGTACCACTCGAAATTCTAGCACACTGTAAGACTGGACCTACAGCACCGCCACCTACAAAACCACCACCAACTAAACCACCACAAACTGGAAATGACAGTTGTCCATTTGAAGGTGCTACACTTCCAAATCCTATGAATTGCACAACATATTACGAATGCCAAAATAACCAAAATATATTGCAACATTGCCCTGCTGGTCAAGAATACAGTTGCTGGGATCAAATGTGCAAAATCGATTCAGAAGCACAATGCATATCAGACGAACCTCAATTAGGTTTAGCTTGTTCCAAAGAAGGTGTAAGATTACAAAATCCAGATAGTTGTGACACGTACTATGAATGTATTAACGGTAAAGTAGAACTCAAATATTGTTTTATTGGTTTCCAATATAACAAATGGTATCAAAAATGTGTATTATTCCCGTTTGCTCACTGCACTAAATATAATTTAACAACAACTTCTCCGTCTGTAACTACAATTAGCACACCTCCACCATCAAATTCAACTAATAATTGTCCTGTAGAAGGTGCATTATTGCCAGATCCTTTGGACTGTACGAAGTATTACGCTTGTAAAAATAACTTACCTGTCTCTCAAAAATGTCCGGATGGTTTATTATATAGTTGTTGGGATCAAAAATGTGAATCGTCCGATCAAGCTATATGTATTGATGATGGTTCACAACAAGATAAAAAATGTTTGATAGAAGATGAACAATTACCTAATCTAAATGATTGCGGAAGTTACTATAGATGTGTAAATGGTAAAGTACAAATAGAATTTTGTGCTTTTGGTACATTCTATAATTCTTGGTTTAAGTTATGTGTTGATTTCTCACTATCTTTCTGTAAAATATATACTACCAGTACAGTATCAACTCCGTCATCTACATTACCTCCAGGAATTACAACACCTCCGCCATCTGAAAATGTTACTATTTGTCCAATTGAAAATGCTACTTTACCTAATCCACTAGATTGTACAACTTATTACAGATGTGTAAATGAAACACCAATATTAGAATCTTGTCCACAAGGTTATGGATATAGCTGCTGGGATCAAATATGTGCTCCAGCTCCAGAAGCATTTTGTGTTTCGTCTGGTGGACAAGATGGCCAGAATTGTTCAGTAAATAATCTTAACAACACTAACGTACAAGATTGCACTAGTTATTACCAATGTAAAAACGGTAAAGTTCAATTAGTTAATTGTCCGAATGGTTTAGAATACAATTCTTGGTATCAAAAATGTGTCGTCAATAAATTATCACACTGTCAAACTTATACAACCATTTCAACGGTATCAGTAACACCACCTGCTTCAACTTCAGAACCACCAACGACTAATGATGCCTGTCCAATTGAAGGCGCATTATTACCAGACCCTATGAATTGTTCCACTTATTATATGTGTGTAAATGGTACACCAATTTTGCATCTATGTGCTGATGGTCTGGATTATAGCTGCTGGGATGAAAAATGTGAACCACCTGCTCAAGCACAGTGCATCGCTGTTGGTCAACAAACTGGAAAGAACTGCACAAAAAATGGACAAAGGATTGCAAATCCAGGAAATTGTAATACATATTACGAATGTGTAAACCATCAAATTATACTTGAATATTGTCCAACTGGATTTTTTTATAACAAATGGTTCAAAAAATGTGTAAACCAATTAGCAAAAGCACATTGCAAAACATTTACTACTATACAACCAACCACTCCAAAACCAACTCCTCCACCTGAACAAGGAAAAGATATTTGTCCAATTGAAGGAGCTTTATTACCAGATCCAACCGATTGTGCCTATTACTACCGTTGCGAGCATAATACTGCTATTCGTAAAAGATGTCCAAATAATAACGAATATAGCTGCTGGGACCAAACATGCAAAGCAGACAGTGAAGGAAATTGTATATCTGTGGGTTCTCAACTAGGTAAGAATTGTTCTCGGGAAGGTGAAAGACTTCAAAATATTGGAAACTGCAACAGCTTCTACGAATGTGTAAATGGAAAAGTTGAAGAGAAATATTGCTTCTTGGGATTCCGTTACAACAAATGGTACCAAAGTTGTACATTTTTCCTCTTCGCTCATTGCAATGAATATACGACAATTGCACCTCCTACAACAACAACTACATCAACTACTGCTGTTACTCCAACAACTGTAACATACAATACTAGTGTAGTTTGTTCGAAAGATGATGCACGAGTACCAAATCCTAATAACTGCAGCACTTATTTCCAATGTGAAAATCACAAACCAGTTTTGCATGAATGTCCTAATGGTTATTCCTATGATTGCTGGAATCAAAATTGTCTCCTAACCCGATTGGCAAGATGTGTTTCTGTACCTCAAGCTTACGTAGGTGATAAATGCGATACAGAAGGACAAACAGTACCAGATGTTTACAATTGCAAGAAATATTATGTCTGCGAGAAAGGAAGAATAAAATCGAGAAATTGCCCTCCTTTAGAGCAGTATAGCGTTTGGGGTAACAAATGTATGCTTGCTGGTTTAGCAAGATGTGCTAATAATAAATTTCTTGGTATTATATAAATTATAAAATTTTACAAGTTTGGTGCATGGTGTATATGTATATGAATAAATATGTAAATAATTTGCTGTACAACAAATAAAACAACTTAAAAATATTCAAATATTTCATTAACTTTAAAATTAATTTTGTAAAACAATATGCAATATATATTAATTCAAATAAAAATATTTCTACAATAATTTGCTTTATTTATTTTACATTCTATGTCTCATTTGATGGGTTTATTTTTTTAAAACATAAAATCATACAAAATTACATCAATACTGGTAAACGCAAAAGATACCAAAATTGATTATTTTTATAGACGTTAAATAGAAAAACGCGTCTGACAAAAATGCGTCCAAAAACTTCAAAAAATTATCGAAACCTAACAATTTGAAATTAAACATATCTTATCTAACTTAAGCTAGCTTAACATATTAGAATATAATGTAACAATTAATGTTTACTCAATAATTACTTGGAATTTTTTAAGTTCATTTGTCTGGAAACGCGTTTGCCAATAATGCATTTATCGGTCACCCTATAAATTAATTTAATAAAATAATATTTCGCAAAAAAAATTCAAATCCAAGATTTCAAATAAAACATTTTTATGAAAATTCATATATAAAAAGTAAATTATTAAAAAATATATAAAGATTAAAGTCTTAAATTATTTGATTATAAATAATGATAGTGATAACTTAATAGATACGACATCACTTAACTATTTATTAAAATATGATAAAACTAAAAATTACCAATTTATATCAATTTTGTTTTTCACTGATTTAGAGAGATAATTATTTTACAAGATAGAAGATGTAAAAAAAATAATAAACTAATGTTTATATTTGTAATATTAAAATAAATTTGGCTGTGTATGTGTCTATTTTTTAGTTGATAATCTATAAAACTAAAATTTATTAATTTATTCATATTAAAGATATGAAAGGTAAGCATTTTTTACTATATTAAATTTATGTACATTAATAAAGAAACTATTAAACTCTTAAATAAGTGTAAATTACTTCTCAAGTAAATGTCCTTCAACACTAGGCTAAATTTATTCGCATTTTATTATATTGAAATCTATAGAATAAATTAATTTATTGTTAAACTAATAATTAACCAGAGAGTTGAATTGTTTAATCATGCTCTTATGACAGTTGCGCTGTCTTAAAACCGATATTAGTTAAAACTAGTGATGCGACAATTCGAATGAAAAATAATCGATCATTCGATTATGAAAATCATTTGAGATATCTCGAATTATAAATCATTAAGATGATGATACGTTTACAATTTTACATGTAACATATTTTTTTTTATAATACAGGCGTTTAGCCTTGTCGACACGTCGTGTATTTTAAATAAAAAACAGAATTTAAACCTAAAGTTGTTTAATTTTATAAATATGTGTTCTGAAAGATATTTTACTATGTTAATTTATAAAAATTTACCAAAAAAAAAAATCTATTTCTGTTTCTAAGCAATAAATTTGTTAAATACAAATATGTAATTAAATTGAAATGATTACACTTTTCTGTAAAAATTGTGAAATATTTACACTATTAACTATTTATGTAGTTGCAAACAACTCATATTGAAATTAATTATAATTTTTCAGGCTTAATATTATTAATATCCGTATTATCAATAACTTATGCGTCTTCATTACATTCATGCACTGAATACCCAATATATTATCCTCACCTTAAAATATGTAACAAATTCTATGAATGTTACAATGGAAAAATATCATTACTAACCTGTCCGGATAATTTGCAATTTGATAGAAACGATTTGATATGTAAAACGAATGTAGAGTGCGGTGACAGAAACGAAGTAGACAGCGAAATGATAGAAGCTGAACTAGGACGAGTTTTATGCAAGGATAATCAAAATGGCATCGTTCCAAATCCGACGGATTGTTCAACGTTTTATATTTGCAGCAATGGCTTAGCTTATAAAAGATATTGCGTGGATGGTCTGTTATTTAATACGCATACAGAACGATGTGATTGGAAACGAAATGTTAATTGTTGCAATAATAATAACTAAAATTTAATTTAAGTATTGTACAGATTTTAGAAATATAACGTATGTAGTTAATTTTTGTTATAAATTTAATAATAATTAGTTCCTCATAATAATTAGTTCCAATATCAAAATTATATTGCGTTGGTGCATAATTATCAGGCGTTTTTATTAGCAAGTTATTTGTTAATAAAAATTGATGTTTTGTTTACTCCAAGAACTATAACTTCCTTGTCTTCCAAGCAAATGGGAAGCAGTTATTGAAGTAGATGATGACTACGCTCCGAAATAATCATTTAAAAATGTTATTATTGAATTTTTATGTTTCGTTTTCATAATAAATATTGTTTAAAAAACACCTGATAATTATGCACCAATCCTATATATTTATGACAAAATAAGAGACAGTTGTAATTTCCAGTAAGATCATTTCAATGATAAAATTTATATGTATAGTGTGTCCGCGGATGGATGTTACAAGAAAACAAATAGAGCAAAATTTTCATTGAATTTTAAGCAAATTTTGGAAAATTATTAGTGCTAGACAGGCCCTAGCGGCAATCGCATTACTTGTACAAAGACAAATCATAAAATCTGTATTTAGCATACTTGCAAATAGATTTCGCGTATTATTTCAAAAATATTTATTAATTTTATTAACGCATAGAAATCAACAATATCTTAATAATGTTAACGACGCGGACATACATTTCTGTAATGTACCAGTAAATTGTGACACAAGTAATAGGTCAACAGATAAAGCAATTAATTAATAAATCCGGAAAAGTTTTGTTCACTATTTTAAAAACAAAGGCCATGTTTCATGGCAAGATAATTTATATTTCTTCTAAATAAATATTAAATTAAATGTATTAATAAATAATTACCTGTTCCTTCAAATATTCAGTCGATCCCATTATTTCTGTATTCCATCTGTAAAAATAAAAAGAATTTTTAGTAAAATAATTTAATCCAATCCTTCTTTACTTATCAATTGTACGAAATGAAGAACTAAAACTATTAATGAATGAAAGTAAAATTAAAATAAATTGTATATTTTTTGATAAAGAAATTTTATTGCAAATAATATTCTTATGATTAGACTTAATTGCTGTTAGACAATGCATAAAAGAATTTAATGTCAAAGATCTTTTCTTAATAAAATAATAATAATAAAAAAACACAATAACAGTGAATTAAAACAATTTTATTTTGTAAGTATACATTTAGAGAGTCAATATAAGCATTACAGAAACATTAGTCAGCTAAAAATCCCCTTGTCATAACTTAAAATCCCTGCCAAACTAAATTAAAGTTATATAATATTAATATTTTTCTACAATAAATACATAGAATATATTAGCTATATTTTCAACAATTAACTGGAAAATCTTTAAATTTATAAAATACATTCATTCAAAAAATATCACTTTTCTTACAACCGTATTCTTTAACACGCTCCTTCAATTTAACAGTATTTTACAAAATTCGATTTATTACGATTCGCCCGAAATTGCTTTAAGCAAATCATCAGGTTTTGCTATTGGCAATGAACAAGTACGATGCTGACAAATAAAAGCTGAAGGTTTCTTAGCTTGCGATTTAAATTTGGATAAAATTTCGAGCCTTTCAAATAGCAAACTATTAGCTCCGTTGGGATCGTCGGCTAAAACAACTAAACGACCTGGTACCAATTCGGATCGAATTGTTTTTAACATTGCTTGCGTGACAGGATCATCACGTGAACCAGAAACAAATATCTGAAAATAGAAATAGTTTGTTTATATTCAGTATTTCAGTTTTTTAAAATTGAATAAAACTTATTATTTCACGCAGAATAACTGTGAAGTTTGATTTATACCTGAGTTGGCGAATCATGATACAACATCAAGGCAGACATCATTTCCGGCAAAGCAATAGGAATTTTTTCTAATTTTTCATTAAAATATTTTAATATGTTTTCGGCTTTAGTTTTATAATCAGATCGTTCTAAATATGATCCTAATTTAAACAGATTTAATGCACTAACAGAATTTCCACTTGGTTCTGCACCATCTTGATCTATAATTAAAAAGAAAAATAATTATATTTTAATATTGATTATTTTGCGATATTGATGTAATTGTAATACCGTCTTTAACACGAATCAAAACAGTCTGATCGCCTTGCGGACTAGTAAAATAACCAGAATACTGTTCATCCCAGAAGATACGATTTTGAGTATCTTGCAAATCTTCGGCCCATTTTAACCAAGAGGCGTCCACAGTTGCTTCGTACAGATCAATCAAGCCTTTTATTAAAAACGAATAATCGTCTAAGAAGCCATGTATTGGCACAGAACTAAAATAATATTCATTGTATTTAATATTAATAATAATAATATTTTGATTTATATTGAAATATTTACATTTGTACGATTTGATTGCTGCTATCATCACGATAACAACATCGTAACAAAGTTTTTTCTTTTTCATCATAAAGATTCGTTTTAATAAAATTCGCAGCTTTAACGGCTCTATCTACATAATCACTATTGCCCAATACTTCACCAGCTTTGGCAAAACCAGACATCATTAATCCATTCCAAGCCGTTAAAATTTTCGAGTCTAAATGCGGTCTTGGCCTTTTTTGTCGCACTTCATACAATTTCTTCAATGACTTCTCCAGAGATTCTTTAACAGCGTCCACAGATAATTCAAACATTTCCGCAGTTTTTTCCAAACTACCGAAAACAATCAGAACATTTTTATTATCCAACTCATGATGGGGATCTTGAGCTGGCGAAACATTGCCAGTTTTCTTCACGTTAAAATGTTGACAAAATATTCTCGAATCATCAACATTCTCAGTTTTCTCTGTCAGATGATTTAGAATTTCATCATATTCCCAAACGCAAAACGCACCTTCTTTTTTCAAAATAGCGCTATCGTATGGTAAAGAATCGGCATCTTCAGCGCTGTAAAAACCACCGCTCGAATGACTTAAATCGCGCGAAACATACGTTAAAATATCGTGAACAATATCGGAGAAAAATTGATCTTTTGTTGCAAGAAAAGCATTACTGTATGCAACAGCAAGCTGACCTTGATCGTACAACATTTTCTCAAAATGAGGTACATGCCATTTTGCATCGGTCGAATATCTCGCAAATCCATTCGAAACATGATCATGAATACCACCATTTGCCATACATTTTAAAGTATGCAGCGCCATACTTAAACACTGCTCACCCATTGTTGATTTCTTATCGCGAGCATAAAGATGGAACAAGAAATCGAAATTGGAAGCTTGTGGAAACTTCGGTGAATCACTGAACCCACCATAATTCGTTTCGTACGACTTGCTAAATTGCTGAACACACCGATTTACGTGTTCAACACTCGGCATATCATTTTGAGCGGCGCTTTTTTCCGTAGCTCGTTTCAAAATATTGATAATCTGTTTACCTGATTCTTTAATCGATGCATTTTCAGCACTCCACCTCTCTGCAATGTTATTTAAAATCGTTTTAAAACCGGGACGACCCCATTTATCCTCCGGAGGAAAATAAGTTCCTCCAGTTATCGGCTCCAAATCTGGAGTTAAAAATACTGACATCGGCCAACCTCCCGAACCAGAAGTCGCTTGAATAAAAGACATATAAACTCTGTCAATATCTGGACGTTCCTCACGATCAACTTTGATGTTTACATAATATCGATTCATTATTTCGGCGACACTTTCGTTTTCAAAGGATTCTTTTTCCATAACATGACACCAGTGACAAGTTGAATAACCAACCGATAGAAATATTAATTTATTTTCACGTTTAGCGCGCTCGAACGCTTCCTCACACCAAGGATACCAGTCAACGGGATTTGTAGCATGTTGTAATAAATATGGGGACTTCTCCAACGCTAATTTATTTCTTGTTGTGTCAACAACGGGTATTTTCGAGCTAGTGGCCATTGTACGGTTATGTCGTGTATTTTTAACTAATGAATAATATCTAATAATCAAAATAGAAACGTTTTTATCTAGTATTTGCAATAAACAATTAAACATATGTTACCTTATGTAATGATAAAAATTTGCTATACCATGTACCTTTACTGCATTGTGATTGTATATATTTTTTAATGTCGGCTTACAAAATATATTTTGAATTAATCGAGATGGAATCATTACTTGAAAATTTGACACACTCTACACATTCTAATTTGATTCAAGAATTTTGTCATATCAACCAAATCATTACCTAGTACATTATGTAAATAAATAAAATAGTGTGGTTATGTTTCAACAGCTTATGCAGCTTATCCTTCAATAGCGATCCAATAAAATCGTGTGGATTGTTATTTTGACAACGTAGTTATATAGAATTTTACTTATAATAAAGAATTTAAAAAATATTATAAAATTTTATTTTTACTTCTATATTATTAATAATATTATATATTGCGTTATTTTAGAAAAAATCTACATAAAATTATTTTTAACTCAATATACAAAGATATGCATTCCGTAATACACATTTGTATTATATGTTATCTAACTTTTAGGCAATTTTTTTATTATAAATACAAAGAAACAACATTTACTTTTTATTTATTTATTTATTTTTTGTGAAATTATTTTCATAGTTAATATAATTTTATAAATATAATATTTTTTTTTTGCAAAATCATGTTAAAACAATTTGCAACATTTTTTTTCTCAATACATTTTGTAATAAACAGTATCAGAAAAAAGTTTAACAATATAAATAAAAAATTGTTTAACGTGTCAAGGTTTTAATTCCGTATTTTTATTGTTACGTACTTCGAAACTTTGCAATTACTTTATACAATATAAATATGTTGTAATATTATTTTTTTATCATATCTGCGTCATTTGAATAAAACTCATATTTGCATATTACAAATAGCTAAAATTTTATCTAGATAAATCATTTACCAGCTCAAACAAATAAAGAAATAAAAGAAACCATAAAAACAATAACAAATTTAAAATAAAATTATTATTTACTGTATCTTAAAATTAATAAATACCTCATTGGGAAATAATACATTTCTTAAAAAATTAATATAAATATACTTCAAAAATAACAACTTTTTTTTGAAAGATTTTTGAACTAATCATTTGTTATGGAATACTGGAGTTATTTTTGATGACTCTATTGCTAAGCACAGCTTTCATTACAAACATCACAAGAAAGTAATAAATTAAAAAATTTGTCAAATTTATAAGCAATTAAATAATATTCTATCTACAAGTTTCCCAGCTGAACAAATTAATATGATTATTCTGTATTAAAATAAATTAGAATGAATATAAACTAGATCCTCCACAAAAAAAAAACCGGTATATGACGAAATAATTTAATTAAAACAAAACTGAAACGGCTCGTCTAGATCGTATGTCTTAAATATGGCGCACCTTTTTATTCTTTCTTTATCCTATATAGTATTTTATATTAGTTGACAACTAAAAACGAACAATACCTAAAACTATGTAGGCTTACATATGAGCTCATATACGCGATTCAATAAATCATATTGTATGTATATATGAAATGGAGAAATTGTCAATAGAAGTTATGTCTCGTAATATAAGACGTAAAATAAAGTATAGTCAAGTTGATCTAAATATTGATTTTTAGTTGGTATATGCAGTAAATTATATTGGAAGTCTCATTTAATCTGAAATGCATCATGTAGAACTTAATATTTCAAAATAGATTTGTCTTTTTACTGAATCAGCATTATAATTTTACATATTTGACATATTTTGTTTCACGATTTTCCATATTTACTAAATATTCTAATTTATGCACAAAAAATAATCATAGAAAAATTATTTTATCATACATACATACACAATCACGCAATGTATCCAGAAAGGTGTGGCACAAACTCTTTTCATCATCCCGAAATCAGTCGCCTCCAAACATTCCTATCCAAACAAACAACTTTCGCTTCATCCACATTCATAATTCCTCTCATACATGCTCTTTTATTCCAACTACTTGGAAACTTTCGCTCACGCAAGCCACTCTCTCAATCATCTACCACTCCAACTACTCATCGGACACGCAAACGTATCAATTTTATAATTTTTGAAAACAAAATAAATATTGATTATAATTAATGTTGGCATTTTAGTATCTTCAAATTTTACGTCAAGTTGTGTGATAAAAGATTTATCTGGATGGTTTAGACGTATTTGACCTATTATGTTCTGACTATCTGTAACATTTTTCACTATTTTAAAAAAATATCTATTATTTCCAGTGTAGGTCGGTGTTATCGAAACAAAATTAATTAATTTTCAGTTAAGAAAAAAGAAAACTCGTCCCGTTTTGAGACAGCCTGTATATAATGGCATCTAAGACACGTGTGAAATGAAAGTAAAAGGCCCTAAAAAATGTTTCATCACACACGATAACTAATATTTCATGACCTTGATTTAGAAAAAACATCGGATCATTTTCCTTCAGCTATAGCTTAAATTTAATCTAACTTAAAGATTCAAATGATGTTCGTTCACATATATGAATATATGTATACATATATATAGTTGAGGTTTGCGCAATACTGGACTAGTTATGTAACATACATGCGTTTAAATTTACATACGGACAAAGACAAATAGATGAAGCTACAGAAAGATAGAAATAGAAGAAGATGGTGTAGGTGTTAAGAAAACAGACAAAGTTTTGTTTGAAGTATAAATATTACAACATATATATGTATTGGTATAAGTTTTAAAATGTTTGGAATATTTTTCTAGGTATCATATTTTTTCTGGTCGTAAGAAATCTATGTAAATTTCTTATACGCTATTGACAATTTATATAATAAATTTGTTTTAAAACCAAGTGACTGCATTTCTCAATATATATATATATATATATATATATATATATATATATATATATATATATATATTTCGAAAAAAATCGAAACAGCTGGCTTAGCGCTAAAATCAAAGATTTTGGTCTAAAATAGACGGATACGAGCCCATTTGCCATTTAAAAAATATTTAGAGAATTCACCGAGCTCTCAAAAATGCCATTTTTAGCCCTTTTTAGCCCTTTTTCCAGATAATCGCCCAAAAAATTGTCTTACAAGCATCGGACCAAGTCGTGCTTGTGATATTTTGTGCCCAGATGAATATAATACAAGTTAAACATGCGGATAATTTGTTTGCGTTATGTCTAGGTAAGTTAAAAAAATTTGAAATCACTTTTTTTTACGTTTTTGAAAATTTTTTTCAAATTTATTATTAAAAAATTGATCTTAGCGTCATCTTAGCGTACTCGCGATAAGTTGTTCTGAGATATATATATATATATATATATATATATATATATATATATATATATATATATATATATATATATATATATATATATATATATAATTTTATTTTTATTGTTTATTTAATTTTTTTTTTGATGACGTTAAGATCAACTTTTTAACAATAAAGTATTCTCACATCACTTATAAAACTAATTTTTGACAAAATTACGATATTTATGAGCTAGTTGCATAAAACATTATTAAATATATTATTTGTTAACAACGTAATTAAATTGACCTTCGACTAATAAATAAATCGTTTCAAAAACAATTTACGATTTAATTGCGTGGTTTACCAAATAATTAGTTAACGATTATTTATGCAACCTAGCTCTTATCTTTTAAATTGCAATGCAAAGAAAATGTTTTTAAATTTATCAATATTTATAATATATTTTTGACATATACCTATATATATTTCATAATTCATGGTTATCAGCATATTAACTGTTGTAAATTATAAAAGA
Organism: Clivina fossor; assembly: GCA_963966155.1. NCBI lineage: Eukaryota > Metazoa > Arthropoda > Insecta > Coleoptera > Carabidae > Clivina > Clivina fossor. The sequence continues at coordinate 20,122,683 of OZ014561.1, read as the reverse complement.
AGACTGTGTTTTTAATTCTAATTTTGTTAAAGATTGTAATTTCGCACAATACCAGCATGATTTTGCAAAGTACCAGCATAAATAAAATTTAAACATAATTTTAATCATTTTTACAATAAGTGCTTGTGTGTATGTGCAATAGTGCAGTCACAATTCAACAAATAATTACATAATATAATAATATAGAAATACATACATAATCACGCCATATACCCAAAAGGGTGTCACACAAATTCTTTCCACTATCCCGAAATCAGTTTCCTCCAAACATCCCTATTCAGACAAGCAACTTTAACTTCATCCACATTTATACTGTCACTCTCTCATACATGCTTTTCTATTCCTACTACTTGGAAACTTCCGTTCACGCAAAACACTTTCAATTATACCACTCCAACGTATATCTTTAAAATTATTCATATAATTTTTTTTAACCAAACGTTCATTAAACATTCGCTCAAGATGACAGAACCATTTTAACTAACTCTAACATTTTTTTCAATCATACACCAGTCTATTTCGTACCCGATTTCTCCTTATAATAATAATAATTATAAACACTAAAAAAATTTCAATTCGAATAATCTGTATTAATTATTATTATTAAGAATCGGATATTCGGATCTAATTTTTTTCAAATACAACACTAGTTATGTCCAATCTTAAATTGAAATTAGTCATATTGTATCTGAACTTTATCAAAATTACCATTTTTTTTCAAAATCCAACTAATTGTACATGAACTAAATTGTTATCTAATAATTTAAATATAAGATGGAGTAAGTTATAAGATTATTTTACTAAATACACTTAGTACTACAAGACAAAGACACCTCGTATGCGATAATACATAACAAAAACTATTTGAAGTAACTACATAACGTGACTAAAGTGACGTACGTCTGATTTTAAACGCACGTGATTTTTCCTGAAGTATTTTACGGTTGATACGGAAGAAAAAAATAAAAATAAAAATAAAAATAGAAGAAAAATCTTATAGTTATTATTATTTAAAGCATCATAACCCTTGTCGACTACAAAGTGATGGAGTTTCTTAGTCAATAAATACCTACGTGTATATGTAGAAAAACAGTCATATATGCTTTGGATTATGACTACATAGCTATAGAGCCAGGTGTGCCGCCTACATTTGTCTGCTGCCCATTTTGCTTCGGTTTTACTACAAACACATTGCATATGTATTCACTGAGATTTGCTCTCAAATAAAGCCTAGTTTACATTGGTTGAATTAGTAGTAGTAGTATCTACATATTCTATAACTGTAATTTTTTCATAATATTACATATATTGTAAAAATTATAAAAATGTTGCTATGTTACTATTAAAAACCATGTAGAATTACATTTTTTTACCATGTAGCCACATTTTTTCTTTGTAATTATATTAAATTTTAGGATGAGGCTATTTATACATACGGTATGTATACACAATTGGCTATTTATACATACTAAAAAAAAAAACCTAAACCAACCTACTAACTTAAACTACCCTAAATAGCCAATTACGTAAAAATACTGTATGTATAAATAGCCAATTGCGTATACATACCGTATGTATAAATAGCCACTTTCTAAATTTTATTATGTATTATCAAATAAATATAAAGGTCCGTATTCTCACCTAACTTTTTCGTGAAAAAGTACTTACTTTTATCATTAATTTCGAAATAATTTTTTGTTTCTGTTTCTGATCAAATATAAATAATTTTTCTATATTTGATCATTTTTATTATATTTGGTATTATAAAATTTAAATAAACTATTATAAAGTGCTTAATAAATAATTTTAAGAAAACGTCAAAAGTACTATTGGCAAAAATCACTTTTATAAACGGGGTGAGAATATGGGCCAAAATGTTTTAGGATTAGATTCTGATGTTTCGACGAAACTGAACGCTCGTTTTTATTAAGTCAAAAATTATCAATGCCATTAAAATAAATAACAATACGGTAGCAACAAGTTACTAGGTAACATATAAGTAACTAGATCATAAAAGTATTATAGATTTGTAATTAATGGAAGCCAAATTTTATTTAACTCAATGTCTTCACAGTGATTCATGTTATTGTTTTCTTTATAAATCTCCATTGCTTCTCTTATTAATCTGTTGCTAATATTGATTGGTCTAGCAATTATTATTATCATTTTGATTTAAATTTAACAAATAATTTTCATCTATTGTCAATTTATTGTACTAATTAATTAGCATTACAATTTAAACATTTTTCCTGATGAAAACGAACATTGTGTTCGTCGAAACGTTGATTATTAATAAATATTAATACAGAACTATAACCTAAAGCTGTTTTATTTCAATATAAGTTCTGAAACATATTTTAAGTTTACCATTTTAATTACATCATAGTAACTAGTGTAGATAATTTAAAATTAAAAATAGAAAACAAACTAATTACTTTTTTTTGCTCTTAATACTAATGAAATATTAATTAGTATCAGACGAGCAAAAACTACACGAGAATTAATTTCTTAATCAAACGTTGAAGTCTCCATATATATATATATATATATATATATATATATATATATATATATATATATATATAAATATATATATCTCAGGAATCTGTACTATCCTGTAACGAATTGTTATGCCTGTTATGTGGTTAAGTAGAGCATGACTAGATCACTATTGCAATCTTCAACTATTTAGATTTTTAAAAGTAGTTAATACTGTATCGGTCTGTATGTTTGATATATGTACCTGGATATGTCAATATTAGAAATCACTTTTTGATTAACTGTGTATTGTGTCATATGAAATTAATTCTAGTGAAATTATAATATAGTTTTATGGTTTGCGAATAAAAAAATGTTGAGCAATGAATAAATGATTGTAAAATTATAAAGATGAAAATAAAATATTATAAAACACACAATAGCAAGTAATTAAAAATATTCTAAGCTACTAAACTATTAATTTGTTTATTTATATAATGGGGGATTGTTTCGCTTTTTTAAGTATGAAATTTAACTGCGAAAAACAATTTTTTTTATAAAAAAAAAAAACTTTTATTTTCATAAATATTAATGATTAAAAATTCTATTATTCTATCACTATTATGTCGTTTCTACTAGATACTCAGATACTATTTTCATGTCGAAGTGTTTAAATAATTCTTTGCAAAATAAAAACAAAATTTATATTTACGTACCATAAAATACAGATATTAGAAAACAAAATAGTTTAATACAGTAAATATTAGTAAAATGTCAAAACTGAAATGACAGTTTATATTGTTAAAGAAAATATTTTCAATTTTTAGAAGAAACTGATGCATAAGTATTTTATATTTTATTTTTTAAGAAATTATTATAATTTATTAGTAATAAAATACATAATAAAAAAATAAAACACAATTATTTTATAAAATAGCACAATATTTATTAAAATTTAGTTACTGCAGTTAAAATTTAGTTACTGCATAGTTTCAACCGTTAAGTCATCTTCAGACTAAGTGAGAGTGACAAAATATATGTTAGCGTATATACCAATTTATTCAAAAATTAATAATTTATTAAGTTTTATTGTATCTTTCTACTAAAATATATAATTTAAATAAAATAATTCACTAATGACAACATCAATATTAATAACAAAACCGACCACCAAGTGACGCTAGTTTTTATATATTTTTTGTGTATTTCCTGTTTCAATAGTAATGAAACAGAATTGAAAAATATATACTAGCCCATTGTTGCATATTATACAACTGAAATCTAATTAAAAATAATCAATATTAAATAATATATTCAACAAAAAACAGTTATAGTTAAAATTACATTTTTAATACAGTGTAAGTTATAAAATATACTGAAAATATTCAAGCGATTCTGTGTATAAAATGAATGCAAAAGTAACAATATAAACAAAGATAAAGTAGGTATATAGGTATATAAATATTTTTAAGCATTGGTCGTGCAGTAGCTCATGTTCCAAGAAAAACACACGTAGACGGTAAAAATGTGTTCCCAATGACAACAAAAACGAAAAGAAACCCCAAGCCCCGAACAGAAAAGCACGAGCGAAAGCCAAGGAGGCTAAACACAGAAAGAAGAACTTTTAAAATATATAAATAAATAAAATAAATAAAGAAGAAAAAAAAAACAAACAAACAAACGAAATGAAATGAAAGAAAGAGAAGTTAACCGGTGACCAAGGACTGGTTACCTTGTGCGATTCAAGAACGAACACAAAATAATATTGTTGGAAATAAATTGTATTAAAATGCCATCATTATAGGTTGCTTGTTTATTTTACAAATGTAATTGGTTTATTTGTCTTATTTATTAATTAATTAAGTAAGATAAATATATCGCAGACAGCTATTTAATAATTTCATGAAAACTTAATGAGAATAAAAAGATCTGACTATTTGTTTAATTTTTTTTTAAGCATCTACATACTGAAATTAAAAAAAGTTTTAGGATTAAGTTCTGTACGGAATAGTATGATTGAGAGTGTTTTGCGTGAGCGAATGTTTCCGAGTGGTAGAAATAGAAGAGTATGTATGAGAAGATTATGAATGTGGATGAAGCGAAAGTTACTTATCTGGATAGGAATGTTTGGAGGAAACTAATTTCGGGATAATGAAAAAAGTTTGTGCCAGATCTTTTTTGGGTACATGGTGTGATTGTGTATGTATTTTGTTTGGAGATACAAGACTTTTTTTAAATAGCAAGAAAGCTGTAATTTGATATTTAAAAAAGCATTTTTTAAGTTATATGGACTCTATAAGTTCTAAAAAAAAGTTTTAAAATTTTTTAATATTTTATTATGGCTAATGGTATATCCATAATAATTATCTACATAATTTTATGTGCACAGTGTTGCCAGTTTTTGAAGTAAAAACTTATCAAAATTTTTAATTTTTTAATTTTGTCTACATTATTTATTCAATTTTAATCAAATTCTACTAGTATTAATAATAATTACATAATTTTATTTCTCAACAGTTTTGCCAATTATTTTAAAAAATAATAATAATAATAATAATCAAATAGACAGATTTTCTGAATGCTTGCAAGAATTTTTTTTACAGTATTACCAATTTTTCAAAAACAAACTATTTAAAATTTATTTTATATATAGTGTCTATCCGATTTCAAACAAATTTTCAAGGTAGATTCTTTGATATAGTATGCACAGTAATTTAAAAAATATATTTTTTTTAACATTATAAATTTAAGAAAGTGGCTATTTATACATACGGTATGTATACCCAATTGGCTATTTATACATACAGTATTTTTACGTAATTGGCTATTTAGGGTAGATTAAGTTAGTAGGTTGGTTTAGGTTTTTTTTTTTTTAGTATGTATAAATAGCCAATTGCGTATACATACCGTATGTATAAATAGCCTCATCCTAAATTTAATTATTTTCGTTATCTGCATGTATACAATTTAAAATAAACCAGATTTTAAATGAAGTTTTGCTTTATCTATTTATTTTAGTTTTTATTAAGTTTAATAACAAAATATCTACTATTTATTAAACTCTAATTACCGTACAAGAAACTTAAGTATTGGAACACATAGGATACGTTTAATATACTATAAAAATTACATATACATAAGTGAAAACAAAAATAATAAGTATTCTTATTGCCACATGCTGATTAAAGAACTTATTAAAATAATATTGAAGTTGTACTAATAATTTGTCATAATTAAAAAATGCAAATTTATTCCAAAGTTATGACTTTTCATCAACATAAACACATCTTGAAGTTATCTACTCCTCATTAGCAAACTTAAATACAAATGTGCACTTGAAATAATTTTATTTATTTTTTATTACGTGTTTCACCGCCGTAAATGTAGATTGTATATTTGTGATGTTATTAAAAACGTTTAAATAAAAACTTTGTTTTATTATACAGTGCCTTCTAAAATGTTTGCAGTATACAGGATGTAACAGAATAACTATTCCTAATTTTTAGAAATGGTAAAGTGCACTTAGAGAAACATTTTTTATTAATAAACTAGTGTCCAGAAATTTCTCGGTGCCAAGACACACTAGATATCGTTAAAAACAATCTTAATCAAAACATCAAAGAGTAGTTAAGTTAAGGAACGTTTTATTAGAAATAATAGCGCATTAAACTTTATAAAAATTGTTCGAAGTCACGACCACCATTTTCGATACACAAGTTGTAACGATGTACAATCGACTGCCGAAAAAAAAAAAAAATTCGGACACTAGTTTATTAATAAAAAATGTTTCTTTATGTGCCCTCTATCATTTCTGAAAATTAGGAATAGTTATTCTGTTACACCCTGTATAAATTGTATAATCTAGTTACTTATTTCGTTTCTATATTCTGTTTATTTACTGTAAATATCATTTATATCTTTCTGATAAAAATGTAAGTTGAGTACGTCAAAACGTTGATTATTAATAAATATTAATACAGAACTACAACCTAAAACCGTTTTGTTTTAATATAATAAGTTCTAAAAAATTTTTTTACTATTTTTAAACATGATATTAAATTATTTTAAGGCTTACTAACTCAGATATGAAATGTATATAAATTTTAACTCGAATTAACTGGATTAATCCAGTGTTAGATAACTTTCGAGTTAACACTTGTTCATGAATCAGGGCATTAATAAAACAACTTTATTCTCAACATAATTTCCCAGAATGCACTAATCATAATCTTAGTTTCACACCAATAACTAGAAAATGGTACAATAGCCATTTGCGCGCACACATACATCTACAAGATGGACACATAGTTATATATATATATATATATATATATATATATAGTGTGACCTCGACGCAAGCTAATGGTCCATGACCCACGACCTCACCCTTCAACTCTGCGTATCGCTGCAGACATGCATGGTAGCAATATTTCACAGGAAAGCTAGTTTTTCCTTTTAAGTTGCAGTGCGGCCTTTTTCGCCTTGTCCACTGCCTGCATACATCCTATGGAAACGATGCGTCAGTCATTTCTGGCTACATGTATGTGTGTGTGTGTTTTGATGGGTTGTGATTTGAGGTGTGTGATGTTTGTATGTGACCTATGAACCACGGTTCTTGGCTACAGAGACGTCCAATGTACTTACGCTATATGTATATATATGGCCACTTTAAGTTGTGGTTTATTTTTCGTGTTTATAACTGATAGTAATACTAATGGAATTTCTATATTTAGTTGTATTAGATTAGAGGAGGATGCCCGGCAGTTTTGATTTGTTAGTTTTGAAAGGCATTAACGGGCAGGATTAATAATCAATGTCGTAATAAAATAGTAAAATAACTTTATATGAAAACGTGATAAAATTATATTGATAATAAAAGTACAAAAATACAAACATATGACAAGGAAGATGAATAGATTCTTGGAAGAAAAACTTCAATAAGAAATTCTAGAGAAATAATATTTTAATAATACTCAAGAATATTGAGATTTTATATTTTTCCCAAAATTTCACAAGATACTCAGTCATTGAATCGGCTGTTAAGCTATGCATCAATAATATTTCATAAAAAAAAGTTAAAGCTGTTTTGGTGTCTACACTGTACAGTTCGATAATTTTACATAAAAACCTGGGACAACTGATTTACACCAGTTTAGTATTTACAGTATTTACAGACGTTTGTATCTTCAGAAAATGTATTATTTACAGATATTTTCAGGCAAATTATAGTTCAGTATTTATATATAAATAATCTGTAAAAATACTAAAATATTTTGTATTATTTTACAAATACAAATAATACAAAATATTTTAATATTTTTACAAATTATTTATATAAATATAAAAATATTACATACATTTTATAAAAATACTCACGTCTGTAAATTTAAATATTGGTGTTTGTATGTGTTTGCAAAACTGTTATAAATCAGTTGCCGAAGTTTTTAAGTAAAATTACCGATATCTTTTTTTTTTACAGTGTACTTTGACGTATGGTAGTAAATGTCGAATTTGGCTGCAAAAGTATAAAAGGAAAATAACGGCTGTGGAAATGAGATATGGTGGTGTAACTAGAAGGAATCGAAAACGAAACAGATTAGTGTATGATGCGTGTGAAACTGCATAAAAATGTTATTGCAAAAGTTGGTGTTAGTCAGTTCAGTTAGTCAGTGGTATGATTGAAAGAGTGGTTTGCGTGAGCAAATGTTTCCAAGTAGTAGGAATAGAAAAGCTTGCTATGAGATAAATTAGATGACTGAAATAAAAGTTACTTGTCTAGATAGAAATGTCTGGAGAAACCTAATTTCCGAATAATAAAAAAAGTTTGTGCCACACCCTTTTGGGTACATAGCGTGATTGTGTATATGTAAATTTCTGCATTAAAAAATTATTATCATTTTAAATGTGATATCAAAACTTTTTACAAAAATCTTTTTATTAAAAACAAAAATCTAAACTAACTTAATATACTATACAAAAACCATAATTAAGTGTGCTTATTTTCATTAATAAAGCATAGAAATTATTGTGTAAAAAGGCGTATCAAAACAAAACAAAATCCTACAATTTAGTGAAGAAACACTACAGTATTTTATAAACTACCTATATATATAAAAGAAGTCATTAGCTACAAACAAAATAATCAACAAAACCTTAAATAATTTCTTGCAACTTTACCGCGCTTAAACGTCAAGAAACGAAAACAAAACCAAAAATAGAAAAAAGAATTAAGTCTCTTTAGGTGCTAATGAACAAAGTTAGTAGATTTTTATGTAGCTTTTGACGGTGCAATGTAACAAAATCTGTGCGGGAACACTATATGAAGTTACAGCGGTCCAAGTAAATTAATTAGATTTTTAACTACAATATATTATTGTTGTTACGAACAAAATTTGATTTGAGAAGATGGAATTTGTTTTAGGATCAAGTTACCTTCTTCTCCATCAACTTCGATAAATATATTACTTAGTTTTTTTAAGAGTTATTAATGACGAAAATTATAAGAAGTTATGAAACTAAATAAAAAAGAAACTTATGTATTTAATAGTGTAATAATTTATATTTTAATATATGAGAGTTATATGTAGAAATTAAATGCAATATATTATAATCTGACTATTCTAACTTTTCATGTTACGTTTACGCTGTTTTATTTTAATAAATATTAAACTTAAATAGTAAAAACATTTTTGTTTGTAGCATCGTACGTTTTTTAGTTGTTTAGCGACATTTTTTTTTGTACTTTTACAACAAATACAGTTAACAACATTTATACCGTTGAAAAATATATTTATTAAAATTTTTAGCAGTATTTTTTTTCAAAAAATTTTCAATTAAAAAATGGTGGCAGATAAAACTCGCGTTTTACATTTCTGAAACAAAAACAAATTCGATGTTAGTACTTGTAACACATGTAACTTTCGCTGGAATCTACAAAATGTATAATTTTTACCCCCAAAACAAAAAAATTTAAGCACTTTTTTAAGAAGGCCACCATTTTGAAAATAAATGTAAAAATTATACATTTTGCAGGTTCCAACGAAAGTTACATGTATTATAAGTACTAACATCCAATTTGTTTTTGTTTCAGAAATGTAAAAGGCGAGTTATATCTGCCAACATTGACATATCTAAATTTTGACCTGATTTGACGAAATTTTTTAAGTAAAAATTTGACTTTTTTGAAAAAGAAAATACCGCTCAAAACTTCAATAAATTCACTATCCAATGGTATAATTGTTATATATTATATTTGTTGTAAAAGTTCCCAAAAAAAATGTTGAAAAATACCTAAAACAAATATGGAAATATCCCCGTAAGAATTCAAAAAACTTTTATACAGTTTCATACAAATAATCAATAAAGTGATAAACACATCAGTGTTAGAGAATACGCCATTCTAAATAATATCTATGAAGACCTCATGCCAAGTTAAATACGACGCATGCGAAACATGAAAACGAAACACTCTGTAGTATATATATATATATATATATATATATATATATATATATATATATATATATATATATATATATAGACAACAAAATTCAGATAAACCATATAGATAACTTAAGATGTTAAGTGTCTAAGCTAAAGTGTTTTACATGAAATGATTCGCTAGCACGCTAACACTGATCTACGCTTTTGTAAATTGCTTGTTTTTATGTGTTATTCGAATCTTTTTGCATGCTTTCAATGTGTGTTAGACGGCGCATTGGAAAAATCTCTATATATTAAAATAAAACGGCTTTAGGTTATATAGTTCTTCTATATATTTTTATCAGAAAAAATGATACAAATGATATTTAAAGTAAATAAAACGAAACATAAGAACAAGTAATTTTAGCGCCACTAAAACCTGATATTTTTTCCCAAGATTTCTTTAATATTTCAATATAAAAATTTGTTTCAAATGAAAATCATACAATTTTTATTATTCTATAATATACATATATTATTTTATTATCGTATATTTTTGTTTTTTTGGGGTCGTAATACTTAAATTATTTTTTAAATTTTGATTTTAGCATTAAATTAATATAATTTAAAAATAAAACTGTTAAGAAAGTTAAGAAAGTGGCTATTTATACATACATACGGTATGTATACGTAATTTCTATTTATACATACAGTATTTTTACGTAATTGGCTATTTAGTGTAGGTTAGGTTAGTAAATTGGTTTAGGTTTTTTTTTTTTTCATACAAAAAAAATCTCTAAACACCGATTTTCTCACAATAAATACGTCGATTTCGAAATGAAATACCGTTCAGATTTTTTCAAAAGAGTAAAAAATAGTTGAAATAAGATATGCTTCGAACGTGCAAATACAAAAATTACCCGGTATTTCTGCTTATAGCCCGAAGACAATAATTTTAAAATGAGGTAAAGTGCGAGCGCTGTACAATGTTAAGGTCGAATTGCGAAATTACATTTATGTACCATGCGCCAGTATTGCGCTCTACGCGCTGGACGATTTTCTTATTTTCTTTTCTTTTTTCTTTCTGCTGCTTTCTCGACTTTATCTCTTGTCGTATAAAATTATTATGACTTCTTCTATTATACTTAATAATATAGACATAAATAAGTACACAACTTGCGATTTTTTGTTGCTGGTTGTTGGTTGTTGTTTTTGTGAAATATGCTGGAATTTTGTGCAATATTGTGTTATTACATTATAGTTTAGTCAGTTACGATGGTTCGGTCATCTTGAGCGAATGTCTAATGAACGTTTACGTTAAAAGAATATATATGTGAATGATTTTGAATGTATATCACTTCAGGGTCCTGAGTTCTAACGTATATTTTTTACAATAGATATATTTTTTTACAATACATGCATTATTATTTTTTGTATTTAATTTATTCTATTAAATAACTGCAGCATTGCAAGTTTATTATGGTTAAATTGTATATAAGTAATCAAATCAATAATTACGATATATTAATGACAATATTTAAAATTATATTAACATAGTAAAAAAATTTTCAGAACTCATTATATTAAAATAAAACTGCTTTAGGTTAAAGTTCTGTATTAATATTTATTTAAAATCGACGTTTCAACGAAATTTAGTGTCCGTCTTCATCAGGATAAATGATATAATGTTCTGTTTATTTACTATAAATGTCATTTATATTATTTATTCTGATAAAAACTAACATTGAGTTTCGTCGAAACCTCGATTTTAAATAAATACGAGTATAATATAGATAATTTATACATATGGCATGTATACGCAATTTGCTATTTATACATACAGTATTTTTACGTAATTGGCTATTTAGGGTAGGTTAGATTAATAGGTTGGTTTAGATTTTTTTTTTAGTATGTATAAATATCCAATTGCGTATACATACCGTATGTATAAATAGCCTCATCTCAGAAATAACAGATCAACACATAGGTATAGACAGCAAAACCTGACGCAGAAAATCTAAGCAATTGCGCTTATACAAGCACACAGAGAATGCTTGACCATTAACATTGCAAAGATGTAAGTCACCATATGATCTGATAAACGGTTATCCTGCTAGCCTAGATGCACACACAGAGAAAACACCGCTGGTGCACGGCTTAGTAAGCTGGCAAGACTCTTTCCTATCGCGCGCTCTGATGGTGTTGCTTATACTTGGGTGCTTGTGTGTTAACGTATTTCTGTTATGCATACTCTGTATTTTGCATTTTCAACGCATATCGCCCGCGGTACTCACACTGCATACGAACTCGTATACATTTGCTTTTTTTTGTTTTTCATTTATTTATTTCTTTAGGTTACGTTCTGTTGGCCGCATGTTCGTATATATCATCTGAGTGGAGTGTGGGAGATGTATATTTGAAAAATAATTTTAATGCGTAAAATCTTTTAAAATTTATATTACAAGCTGTACATCTCTTATAATTCGCATAGCTTCAAATGGGAATGTTATACAATGTGTTGTGTTTTTTTTTTATGTTATTCTCTACACTGCGAATAATTTATATAGATTTATATATTTTATGAATGTATTTTTTTCAGAAAAATTTAATATTATCATAGTAAAAGTTACAAAATTCTGCTATTTTACTGTTATTATATAAAATAACATAAATTTATATTACATTTTTTACAGTGTATTTAAAAAATAGAAAGTGGCTATTTATACATACGGTATGTAAACGCAATTGGCTATTTATACATACAGTATTTTTACGCAATTGGCTATCTAGGGTAGGTTAAGTTAGTAGGTTGGTTTAGGTTTTTTTTTTTTTAGTATGTATAAATAGCCAATTGCGTATACATACCGTATGTATAAATAGCCTCATCCAAAAAAATAAGTGGACACGTATTTATTTTATTTTATAAATGTATTGTATAAAAATATTTTAGTTTTTTTTTTTTAATTATTTTTATTCAAATAAATATTTTTTCAGTAGTGGCAAATAAATATCTATTTGATTATAAGATATTTATTTATTACAAATAACTATTTTTTTTAAAATATAGAGCTCCATATTTATTCTAAATAAATTTATTTGAAATAAAAAATATATGTTATTGAAATTTATTAATTATGAAAGAAACGATTTTCTCAGTCACTAAAAAGTATGGATACAATTAAATATTTTGAAAACGATTTGTCAAAACTTGTTAAAATTGTATAAAAAAAGATGTGGCACAAACTCTTTCCACTATCCTATTATTAGATTATTTCTTATTACATAATTAAATTACATAAAAATTATATAATTTCATGTGCTATGTAAAAATAAATAAAATTTTGTTAGTTTTTATAAGAAATTACACATAATTAGTATTTTTACATATGTCAATAGGTAAATTTAAAATTAAACAATTTCATCTGTAAATTTACATAATTAATAAATTAAAGTCATTTTAAATATAATTTTATTGTAAATTTTACCATAAATACATGTGAATTTACCAAAAAAATTACAGTATATATAAATTCTGTTTTTTTTTTAAATGTTTTTCAAATTTATATACTGTTATTTAATATTTTAATTACAGTAGAAATAAAATTTAATATTTTTTCTTGAATTTATTGATGTAACACAAGCATTTAATTAATTAAAAATTTTATTTACTAGATTTTAATGTATTACATTAATAAATCTTCAAAATATAAACATTATCTGACAAAACAATGCCTAGCCAAGAAATAAAATAAAATCTAAAACAGATCAAAAAAAAATTACGCCATTCAAAATTCATTTAAATTACATACGTGTGAATATGTTTTTTAACATATATGAAACGTGGTACATTTAAGCTCTTTCGACATGTGCCATTGTTTTATATAGTATATATATTATATTTCTTTTTTCCATATGTTATTAACATATATGTGTGTGTGTGTGTGTGTGTATGTGTGTTTATATAGAACTAGCTTTATTGTTATGCATTACAATTTATATTATATGTCTGTCTCACTGTCTGTGAAATGAAATAAGGTGTTCTTAAAACGTAAGACATGTATTTTAAACTTGTTGCATAAGTTGATATATTGTTTTCTCTTGCACAAAAGGTATTCTTTTGTTTTTTTTCCTTGTGCATGTGTGTGTGTGTGTGTCAGTAAATATTTTAATATTTTTAATTAGTTTACTATGTTGTTTCAAATATTTGCTATTATATTTCAATACATTTGATTTATATTTTTTTTTCCTAATACATAAGCTATATCGAAATATCGATTTTTAATTAAAAATTATACAGAACTTAATCCCAAAGCTTTTTTATTTTACATACATACACAATCACCCCCATATACCCAAAAGGGTGTGGCACAAACTCTTTCCATTATCCCGAAATCAGTCTCCTCCAAATATTCCTATCCAGACAAGCAACTTTAGTTTAATATTCTAAAGTTGAAACATTTTCTCAAAATTTTACAAGTTACTCAGTCATTGAATCGGCTGTTAAGCTATGCATCAATGACTGGCCAGATTAACCATAGACACGTGTTTCGGTCTTTAGGACCTCGTCAGTATGGTGCTTTGATATCATTGATGCATAGCTTAACAGCCGATTCAATGACTGAGTAACTTGTGAAATTTTGAGAAAATGTCTCAACTTTAGAATATTATTATATTAATTTCACCAAGTGACATTCATGAACAATTTTGTACGATGTTATTCAACTTTAGCTTCATCCACATTCATAATACCTCTCATATTCTATTTTATTACTCTTAAATTTTTCTATTTTTGCATGTTTTAATTATGATAAATGAAGAATTCTGCTTAAATAAATATTATAACAAGAACAAGGCGTACAACCACAAAATTCTAAGAATCTAATAAACATAAATAATAACAATATTAATAAGTATTTTCCAATAAATAAATTAAAAAAAAACCAAAACAAAAAACCGAAACGGTCGCAACAAAGAGAAAAACCATAAAACAAAACTGATTTTTCCTAAACGAAACAATATAGTTTATGTCTTACAAATAATTTCATGAGTTGTTATACACACACACACACACACACACACACTTATACACATACAATAACAAAAATAATTCTTCGTATGTGTGTGTGTGTTTGTGATAAATGAGCCAATAAAAGAAGGCGTGACTGACTGACTGCGTACATTTTATAGCTCTATCGTTGTTCACGTATCGTACCTAAGTTAATGATACATAGCTCCAGCTATAAGGACTTCAAAATCCTCTGTGTACTTACAACAAGTACGTTCTGTTATGTTATGTTACGTTATATGCTACGGAT
This sequence comes from Clivina fossor, assembly GCA_963966155.1. Taxonomy (NCBI): domain Eukaryota; kingdom Metazoa; phylum Arthropoda; class Insecta; order Coleoptera; family Carabidae; genus Clivina; species Clivina fossor. The sequence continues at coordinate 20,107,468 of OZ014561.1, read as the reverse complement.
TACCGAGTACAGTTTAATATTTGTTACATACATGGTAAAATTTTGATAAGTATAAATTGCTTATGGTCTACTGATAATAAGTGGTACGAATTTCATATTATTACTAGCTGGCCCGGCAAACGTTGTCTTGCCTTTATTTTAATGTGTAGATTAAATTTTTTATGAATTTTTTTTGTATTACAAAAAAAAATCAATTACATTTCTCATATTATAATTATTTTCAATTTATTTGGAATCAATTTCTTTCACACTTTTCTATATTTTTCCTCCCCCCCCCCCCCAGGTCCCTAGAATCCTTTGCGGGAGTTACAAAGTTACAAATTTATTTATTTATTTATTTTTATTTTATTGAGTTTGGGTAAACGGAACCCCATTGATCAGCTATCGACCGGGGTTAAAAAATATAAAATGCTATTAAAAAGTAGGGGTTGGTGGTAGGAGGGTAAAAATTTAGAACTAAATGTATTTTTTAATGGCACACCATAAAAAAATAACCAAAAAAAAATTTGTCCAAAAAATAAAAAAATTTTTTTTAGTTAGTTAGTTAGTTTTTCGTAGTTTTACAACATGAAATTGGTAAATCCTAAGTTTAGCGCGTACATTTTAGGATTTACTGTTTTTCGAGCTTTTCAAGTAATTCAAAATATTTTTTGCCTTTTCCAAATGCTGTGCTCTCTACCAGAATACCTTATCATTTGACACATCAAACCACTCTTTTGCATCTCGGCCGATAGGTTAAGTTACATATAAGGCAATCTTTGTACAATTGGCACCGAGCTATAGGCACGTAGGTGATGACAGTTACCCCGTCATGACCGACCTCTAACCCATGGGGCCGGCCGCCACCGTTACTTAATTAGGTTTGATTAATACCGCAATTCGCCGAGCGCACGGTTCCGGGTTCGAATCCCTTCCCCAACCCCCCTCTCAACCAATCATCGACTTATAAAGTCGCAACCGTACACCTTAACATAAATATTGTCTATCGGCTTTGGCGAAGGGACCGTATGGCCGTCAAATGCCATTTAGGGAAATAGGGATTCTTTCTAGCGCGCCGTATATCGTATATTGCTTGACAGCCGATAAATTTTAGCGCGGCTTAATGAGATATTATGGAAAAATTTGTCGTGTTATTAATTCATCGCAAATGGTTACAAATTGCGCGTTTATGATTGAAAATTGTTTATTAAGTATGCGAAATTTTTATACTTTGTATTGTTGAGATAATAAATTATTATAAAACAGAATTTCAACCCTAAAGTTTTCTAAAAATAAAACAGCTTTAGGTTGTAGTTCTGTATTTATATTTATTAATAATAGACGTACTCAATATATTAAATAAACAGAACATAGAAACAAGTTACTAGATAACAAAATAAGTAATTAGATCATAAAATTTATTAAAAGAATGTAACAATTTGCTAGTTTTGTGTAACTGAAGATGACAAATTTTCTTGTGACTAGATCTAGTTCACTGTACGATCGAAATTTGAAAGTGATTTCAAAATATATAGAAATTCTTGACAGTTGCTCAAAAAAATGTACTAAAAATTGCTCAACAAATGTTTATGTTTGTTACATACATACATACACAATCACGCCATGTACCCAAAGGGGTGTGGCACAAACTCTTTTCATCATCCCGAAATCAGTCGCCTCCAAACATTCCTATTCAAACAATCAACTTTGTTACAGGATGCCAAATTTTAATATACAGTTTTTGCTAAAAAGTCTGGAAAAATTTTATTACTATTTTTTATTTTGAAAATTATCCAAAATCAAAACATACATTGACCGGGAATACTAATATTACTTCCAATGTAAGTAAAATTAAATAATAATGGTAACATAGTGAAAAAATCTTTCCAAACTCATATTAAAATAAAAAAGAAGCTATATGTTTAAATTTTGTATATATTTTATTTAAAAATCGACAGAACTTCATCCTCAAGCAGTTTTATTTTAATATAATGAGTTAAGATTTGTTTTTACTAATGTAATTCAAACTTAATACATATATGTAATAATTAGAAATTTTTAAAACTAAATAAAAATAACTAATTAAAATCCTCTATTGATGCGATAAGTTTTAAATTTGAATGCTTTTTATAAGTACATCAAAATTATACATCAAATTAATTTATATAACAGAAATACCAAATCTAAGTGTTCTATAATATAATAGACATAATAAATGGATGGATCGCAATTTACTAATGTTCTATATCGTTTCATTCCGTGCTATATAAGGTCTGTAGGTAATTGAACAAGTTGTTGGCTGGCAATACGTATGCATAGTTATAATAGAATCAAACTACTGCTACACGGCTGCACGTGTACTGACATACAAATGTCTTTTTCATTAGAAAATTAATAGAAAAAAAAGATGTGTGTTTATCTATTATTGTTTTATTGTTGATAATTTTTTTTATTGTTAAATAAGATTAATTATATTAAACTACCATTCAAAATAGTAAAATGAATGCTCATTCTATCAATTTATTTCAATAAAAAATTAATAGAAACTCAACGAATTAATTAAATTTACTCAATAAAATAGTTAAAACTATGCATATCCATAAAAATAAAAAGGTAAAATATTACTCTAAAAAATTTAAGTAAGTAATACTTTTTTTCATATGGTGCAATTATTAAACACTCTGTATAAAACACTTTTAATTTTATTTAATTATACACATTAATCAACAACAATTATAACTTATTAAACCTCATATCAAAAATAAAAATTGATCATCAAAATAATCAACTCTTTTGTAACTAAAAAAATTTAACTGAAAATGTCAACGTCAATCTGAAAGATAACACCGGTCATCAGAGTCTAAACAAGTCTGCACCGAAAATTCCCTGGTGGCAAGCAGTCAATCAGGTCATCATCCAATTAATTCTGCACAACACTTGACCACAGACGTAGAACCCATCCTTAAATTAAAGCAAGAATGCAAAAAAAATATACTGACAATTCTTTCCGCCCAATCTTAAGCATGAAATCTCTACCATATGTATTCGTCTTCACTTTTTGATATCGTCTGCTGGACTTTCTTGTTAACCAAAGAATAAAACAACTTTGGATTGTAATAAAAACAAAGAAAATCTATTTAGAATTGACTAACTTGATCTAGTGATTGTGTACGTTGCATTTTAAAGGGCTTGTCCGAATGCAATTCGACGAAATCAAAACTAAATTTAAGCAGTACTGAATGGTATTGTTGTTTAAAAAGCTATTTTATTTTATTTGTGGTTTGGTGGTTAAGAAATGAGGTTTATGTTTTATAAATTATTTGTATATAAAGTGTTACATAAATTATGTAATGTGGTTGTTTCGTCTTTTTATTTTTGTTTTTCATAAAAAGCGTATGAGTAAGTAATGGTTGAATTGTAACGATTTTGATATATATTGCATCTGAATCTTTATGTCGACAAAGTATTTCGCAAATTATGGTATTTTTATTATGCTTATTATTTTAGAGTTACTTGCAAATTTATTAGAAACATATGGATAAACCCATATATAGACTACTTTGACATCAACTTATAAATACTAAAAAAATAAAAATAAAATATTTTTTACTCAACACTGTGTTATAGTAAAATTATATAATTTGATTAAAATCTGATAAATAATGTAGACATAATAATTTTTTAAAATTTTTAATAAAATTGGCAATACTGAACTTTGATAAAATTATGTAATTCATATGTGGGTACCAAACAAACTTCCATGAAATTTTGGTTAATTAAAGATAAATAATATTAGATATAATAATTTTTTTGTCCGTGACAGTCTATACAGAAAAATGTATGACTTATGTTAGTTTTACACGATACATTTTTCTATATAAAAATTTATACAATTTTCTATACAAAATTATATATAGAAATTATACAAAATTAATACGTTTATATATATATATATATATATATATATATATATATATATATATATATATATATATATAGTATAATAAAGTTTGCGGCTGGAAGAATTGATGTAGTAATCTTTATTTGAATTTGTTAATTAAAAACAGATAACTATTTCTTAATGATTTTGGTTTTTGTATTACAATTTGTATTTTTGAATAACTCGTATTTATTGTACATAAATTTATTTACATACATAAGAGACACAATAAATATTTACATTTTTTATGGTTTGACGACAACACTCTGTAATATCAAGTATGTTATATTAATTATTTTATGTTTTATAGATTATTTTAATTGTAATGTTTTCTTGATTTAAATATTACAAACATGTTTTTTTTTTTAATTTGATAATATTATAATTTATTCATAACACAATAGTTGTTTATTTTTTTTTTATATATATATATATATATATATATATATATATATATATATAATTTTTCTTTCTGGAGACTTTAATGTTACATTACGACACATTATATTTTATTTACTTTCTTAACTTTGTCATATTTTCATTAGATTATTTTGTATTAAGGAAAGAAATATTTTATATATATATATATATATATATATATATATATATATATATATATATATATATATATATATATATATATATATTAATAATATCTTAATTGTGGACGAAATTTGCCCACTGTTTTTTATTTTTCGCTCTCTTAATCTGCATTTTAACCTTCCATGTCTTCTTCACAGATCTGTTCTTTTTCAACAATTTACTCCTTGACAATTTATTTATATCTAAATAGAAAAAAAGTCTTATTTTAGCAACCGGTAAAAATCGGTTTAGAATATAATAAACCGGTTAAAGAACGAAAACCGATATTAAAATATATAGTTATCGATATTGGTTAACGGTTAATCAATATCTTTATCGATTACATGCCCCCCCCCCCCTGATTTAAATAACAATTGCATCCAAAATTCTACCTTCATCACTTTACCATCAGGTAGCGAAACATAGTGTTAAACAAAATACATAATTATATACCATCAACAAGACATTCAAAATTCGAGTTCAAAGTCTTTTAAAAATTTGATCTCGGCAAACAGACGTGCAAAAAAAAAGTCTGCGGTTTTTCACCGAGGTACTAAATTCTGATTCTGTCTGCATTCGAAATGCATTGCATACCGCCCCGCCAATCGCATTCGAATTAAAAGTTCTCGGAATGGATTTAGCAGATCAAAGATCTAATATATGCTTGTGTGACTGAATGGGCTGGTAAGGAAAAAATAAATAAATAGTTTCTAAGAAATAAGTTTGATAACTTTGTAATTTTACTGCGAAAATGTTTTTGGACTGATTTACATATGTGCATATATAATATTCTACAGATTTTTTAAAATATACAATGGTGTGTGTATATAAGGACGTCCGCAGGAAATTTTACAGGAAGGGGCAAATAATTAAATCTGTAGTTTTTTTATTTATGGAATAATGAAATAATGAATGAAATAAGTAATTAGATTATAAAATTTATAAATTTTAATTAAAAAAAGTCAAATTTCATAAATAAATTCCACGAGATAATAATAATAATAATAATATTCAAATAGACTCTAAAAAATTTTGTTTGTTTGTTCCGGTAACTAAATTACTTAAATTACTAAAATTTAAAAAAAATAACATTGTGATATTCTACACTTTTCACAATAAAACAAAAGTAGAAATGTTACTTAAAATTCATTTAATTTTAACTCTACTTCTGTAGACAAGTTATCATAGTTTCGTATTTAACTGGAGATTTAATTTAACTCTCTCTTGTAAAATCTAATCTCGAGTTAATTATTTTAACTTACGTATTTTACTAAAACGAAAAAATTAATTAATTAAGTAAATAATTGTAAATTTCCAGTAATTTTTATAATTTTGAAAATATGTATGTCGTCATTGACGACTCAATCACGCCATGTACCCAAAAGGGTGTGGCACAAACTCTTTTCATCATCCCGAAATCAGTTTCGCTCACGCAAGCCACCCTCTCAATCATACCATCTCCAACTACTCATCGGACGTCCACCTGCAAACGTATACCATCAAAATCATTCAAATAAATCTTTTTAACCAAACGTTCATTAGACATTCGCTCAACATGTCCGAACCATCTTATTTCTGTTATATAAATTAATTTGATGTATGGCAAAGTAATTAATTAGCCAAATGCTAAATAAAGTTTAATTTTATTCTAAAAATAATAAAAATATAAGCCATATGCAAATATTTTCAACAAATTTTAATACTTTGTAAATAAACTAACATACGTTGTGTATATATTCTCAATTGCATAAGAATTGCAGTGTATCAAATTATAAAACCAATATAGCTAATGATAACAAGGTAGTACATTCGACTAACTAGTCGTGCCACTAAATGTTAAAACGCACAACTAACGGCCCCAACACGCTATTAACGTCACCATTTTTAATCAATGCAGATTGATATTGCTCCGGTCTTCTTGTCCAGTTAGATAGATATAATTCAGTACAGTTTTCAACTAGAAACGGCAATGTTACTTGCCAACTTAACAACTATTAATACACCAGATAGATATCGTGGCTATTTTATAGATAACTTGTCACTATATTTACTCTCTATCTACACAGATTATACTTGTGTTTGTCTTCAATCAAGATGGCTTTGAGAGCTGAATGATTTCCTAGAGTTTATGGTTATTATCTAGTTACATGTATAATTCAAACGTAATACGGTACTGTTTATTCGCGTAATTTTTAGTTAGGAATTCTTAGATGGGGTATGTGGTGTAAATAGGAGAGATCGGATACGAAATAGATTAGTGTATGATGAGTGTGAAATCTGAAAAAAAAAGTTGTAGCAAAAGTTGCCGTGTTAGTCAGTTAAGATGGTTCGGACATGTTGAGCGAATGTCTAATGAACGTTTGATTAAAAAGATTTATTTGAATGATTTTGATGGTATACGTTTGCAGGTGGACGTTCGATGAGTAGTTGAAGTGGGGTATGATTGAGAGAGTAGCTTGCTTGCAGCGAAAGTTTCCAAGTAGTATGAATAAAAAAACATGTATGAGAGTGGAATTATGAATGTGGATGAAGCGAAAGTTGCTTGTTTGGATAGGAATGTTTGGAGGCGACTGATTTCGGAATGATGAAAAAAGTTTATGCCACACCCTTTTGGGTACATGGCTTGATTGTGTATGTATGTATGTATATAATGTATATTCATTTGATTCATAAGATAAATTTAAATTTAAAAAAATAAGAATATATCAAGAAGTAAGACTACTAAAATGATACATAATAACTCAGAAAATAGTGTGTTTAAAATGCAGGTGTTGCTACTAAAATCATTTTCAATTTTCAATTTTTATTTCTAACGTAATAAAAATTGATTATATTACTCGTATCATCACGTTCAGTAGTTTTATTGAAAATCTCTGTTTAATAAACAAGAGACGCTCTGATCGTATATTGACGCCAATAATCTATCAATCTTTTGCACTATGCTTTCTTTTTCTATTGATTTTTTTTTATTATTTTACCTATCGATCAATATTTAATCAAACCATTTACATGTAAATTTAAAATCGATGTGAACGCGACAGAAAAACGGTAATTTTTGTTTTCTGTTTTTTCTTTTTGCTTACCACCATTAAACACGATCGCTGCGCTTACTTATACGTATATGATAGATTGAAAAGTGAATTAGCATAATTTCTATTTATATTTTTATGCGCAATTATTGTTTATTTTATTTTTTTCACATACTTATGCGTATTTATGTAGCATAATGTTTAAGTAAATATAGTAATAAATGAGAAACTCAATCTTAGAATTTTATACTTTTTTTAGTCATATATAAAAACATAATCTCGCCATGTACTTAAAAGGATGTCGGCACAAACCCTTTCCACTATCCCGAAATTAGTTTCCTCTAAATATTTTTATCCAAACAAGCAACTCTAGCTTTATCCACATTCATAATTCCTCTCATACATGCTCTTTTATTCCTACTACTTGAAAACTTTCGCTCACGCAAGCCACCCTCTCAATCATACCACGCCAACTACTCATCGGACGTCCACGCAAACGTATACCATCAAAATCATTCAAATAAATCTTTTTAACCAAACGTTCATTAGACATTCGCTCAACATGTCCGAACCATCTTAACTGACTAACACGGGGCAACTTTTGCTACAACATTTTTTTCAATTTCACACTCATCATACACTAATCGTATTTCGTACCCGATCTCTCCTATTTACACCACATACCCCACGTAAAAATCTCGTTTCCACAGCAAACCAGCAACCAAATGAGTTAAAGAGTGCATTAACTTTGTAAAATAATTAATTGTTATTGTTTTCACCAAATCTAACCAAACTTGATAGATACCAAATTCTTAATTGACTTTTTGTAAACAACTATCAAAATCAAAATTTACTAATATTACTAAACACTGTTGTATTTAACATACATTTTGCTCATAAGCATAAATTGTACAAACAAACAAGCTATATCACTGAACTATAATTATATTATAGTATCTTTTATTGTCTAGTACAAGATTTTAACAAGACAAACTTTCTCATATTGTACAAGTACTTTCTTCATTTTTAAAAACAAAATTTTCCTAACTAATCTCATTTCATTCAAGTACATTACGTTACTCAGGTTAGATGAACTAAGACAATAGTATTTTTACCTTGATTCACTTCTCATCGCAATCAACCGTAATTAGTTGGGCCATTAACAAGAAATTAAATCAGTTTCTACGATTATTCTCGACGGAGTTGACACAGTTTCTCACTGAGTAAAACTGAAAAGAAAAAAAAATGAATGTTAGAAAACAAGCGATGAACAAGACTAGTAAAAAACAAATGAAAAACAATAAAAGTCTATAATGTAATTAGCGGAAAACGATTGTGAATGTAAAAAGAAAAATACAAAGGAAATTTATGAGTAAAGTTGATCTATTCAAAGAAGCGTCTAGAAAATAAAATGATGATAAATCTACTGGTTCATAAAGTTTTTACTTTTATATTTAAATAGTTAAAATTATGTAAAATGTCATAATAATGTATGTCTACAAGTTTAGTACACGTAGATGTACCTATATTTTAATTGATATTAATATAATAAAATTATTTGTATTTAATTATATTTTTTTAAAAAATGTACTCCTATATAATATAATTTTTATTCGCAAATGTATACCATATTTCCGGACAACAAAAATCGCCAAATGTATACCATATTTCCGGACGGAAGGAGTATTATTTATTTGAGCTACGTTCAGATTCGTCATCTAGAAGCTATATGAAGGATTTCTATATAATTATTTAAAATTTTTAAAAATGTTACAGACACCGTACCATTCCTTGGAGTCCAAGTAGTAAAAATATTTTTTATCAATGTGAATGAATAATATAAAAAGCTAGTATACAATTACTGTAATATAAAAAGATAATACATATTAAGTAATCTTAAATTGTTGTGTAAATATCATTTTATGTAGAATTATTGTTAAATAAAGCTACTATCTTTACAAAATAAAACTACTTTAAGTTCAAGTTCTGTATTACAATTTATTTATAAACAAAGTTTCAACAAAACTCATTTGTATCAGTTTTCCTGATGAAGATGAGCGTTGAGTTTCGTCGAAACGTTGATTATAAATAAATTTTAATGCAGAACTTGAACCTAAAGCAGTTTTATTTTATATAATGAGTTCTAAAAGATATTTTATAATTATCTTTAATTTCATGAAATTAATTTATTAAAAAAAAATTCCTGCAATTCCCGAAAAATTCCTATAATTCCTAAAAATTCCTATACCCAAAAATTCCTAATTACCAACCCCTCGGCTCCTCGCACCGTAATATCTTATTTTAATTCGTTTTCAAACAAAAAATAAATATTTTAAAAACAAATAATTTTTTATAATACAAAAGTAATAAGTAATGACTTATTTCGATGTTATTTTATAAATAATACGTTGTCATGGTAACCTAGTGACTGATCTTATTTAAAATAATTATTGGCAATATATAGCAATACTAGTTTATTATTTTATTTATTGGTTTTAGACCTAGATCTACTTCCGAGGTATAAATTATCTATAGCTTTACTTTAATTATATTTAATGAAATCATTGACTTACAAATGCATTGATTTTCTTAGTTTAAAAAAAAAACAACAACAAGAAACTGTAAATTTTATAGACAGTTTCATTTTAAATAAATAAAATGAGTTTTAAAAATCAATAAAATAAATTAAGAGCATGTACTAAAATTTTTAGAGACGGGCTTCCATTAATTAAAAATCTATCTATAATTTTTTTTTATGATTTGTTACCTAGTAACTTGTTTCTATGTTCTTTTATTTACTATAATGTTATTTATATCAATTTTCCTGATGAAGACTAACGTTGATAATATAGAACGAACCTAAAGCAGTTTTATTTTAATATAATGAGTTCTGAGAGATTTTTTACTATGTTAAGTTAGTACACTTCAAACATAAGTACACTTGCACTTAACAAGCAAGTATCAAATATTTATATTCCTATGGGAAAATCATCCATTTTTTATGCATTTTAAGTTAAAATACTTGTTAGGTCTTCTTATTATTATAGTACTTTTCTTTGTACAATTTAAAAAAAATAGAATTATCGACATCCAATATTTTTATTTTAATATTTTACATTTATAATTTAAAATTATATTAATTATAGTTAATTTTAAAAAATTAATAATTTTTTTATGAAATTTTAATATAAATAATATTTTATATCAATAATTTGTAGACACATAAATTATTTTTATTATTAATAAATATTTCTTAAATAGTCAATTTGTGAAATTAACAAAATTTAAATATTTTAATTTTTTCCTATAAAATAAAACTATATTTGCATCAAAATGCAGATGCAAAATATTTAGAGAAAAAAAATAATCTTAAAATTACTCGGAATAAATTCCTGAATAAGTCGATTACGAGAAGTTGTTCACATTAAGTAAAACAAAAAAAATGCTAAATAATTTTTTCAAAGAAAAGCAAAAGGGCAGAAAATTCCACGGCACACGATGTGGCGAACAAATTTTGGCAGTGGCCAGTACTGTATGCATTGCAGAGTCTGTGAGTGTGTGTGTACATGTGTGTGAGTATGGGGGTCCATGAACTTATTGAAACTCAAAACTCAGGGCCACGGGCAAAAGAGGGCCAAGTTCTTTCTCTTGCGCGCGCGAGCACACACACACACACACACACACACACACACAAGATCGCATTGCTCACTGTTCACTGGACAGCCAGTTCGTACCTCAAGACAACATCAACAACATAGTCATTCTTCAATCATTTAAAGTTGTTCCAGATACAGATGATACGTTTTTCTATACCAAAAATGTGTACGATTTTTTGTACAAATATAGTTGTAACTAGGAGGAATTAAGGTACGAAATAGATTAGTGTATGATGAGTGTGAAATTGAAAAAAATATTATAGCAAAAGTTGGTGTTAAAGATGATTCGGACATCTTGAGCGAATGTCTAATGAACGTTTGGTTAAACAAAATTATATGAGTAATTAAAACTAAAAAAAGCATGTATGAGAGGTATCATGAAGCTAGGAGTTGCTTGTCTGAATAGGGATATTTGGAGGTAACTGATTTCAAGATAGTGGAAACTGCGTAATTTCGATCTGCGCAACTAATACTGTTCAGAGTTAATAAATTATCTAATTATCTATTATCCAGATAAACTTTTGTTCTGAAATCTATTATCTCATCTAGACAAAAATTCAAAACTTAGTGTTCATTGACCACTGTGGATACGTTAAGTATTTGTGTAATCTTAGCTCACTGATTAGTACTTTACTTATAACTTTTGCTACTGATAAAAAACGTTTAGCTTTCGAAATACATATTTAGCTTTTTTTTAAATTATTTTGCAGTTTAAAGAAAATTATTTTTTTATTTTATTAACTTTTCGCCACAGTAATATCATATCATCTGTATCTTAATTGGAGCATTTTTTCGTTCTTGTATCTGTCCCACGACTGCTCGAATTCATTGAAGAATAGGTGTCCGTGGCGGTGGAGGGCCTACACTGGTAGAATGGTGTGACGGCACGCCCGCCAAGACTGTCAATGACCTCAACACTCTTGAGTTCTCCTCCGCCGATATATATATATATATATATATATATATATATATATATATATATATATATATATATATAGTGCCTCTTGGTATTGGGTGCATATGTGATCAAAGTCAATCTTCAAATTCTAACTTCACTGTCCATGTCCCCGTCGTCTGTTTGCCGTGTGTGTCCGTATCAGTGTCTAAGTCATCGTGTGTGCGCGTCTTGCTCGCGCAATCAATCGCAAACTCAAACGTACGACAAATGTTTCTACTTTCTCATAATGCAGCTTGCTCAATCACTATTTTCGGTTTTCAATTCAGCTGAACGGTTCCATCAAGCTTAAAATTATTTTCGGTATTTTTGTAAAAGCATATAACATATAGGTTAAAAAAATTCCGAACTAGGGCTGCAGGAATGTCGGAATTTCAATATCGATATTTGATATCGATAATTGAAATTTTATAAAAATATCGATATATCGATATTTTGATATATACCGATACAATTTAAATATTTATATATTCAATAAAAAATTTAACTTATCAATAAGTAAATTAAAAAAATATATCAATTTATAAAATTTAAATAATGTTTCAATTTTTACATTAAGAATAAATATTTAATTTTAAAATGCAGTAACTAGAATAATAGATTTTTTTATTTACCTCATCCATAAGTGGGAAAAATTTCAAATATTTTCATATTAGAATTTTGTCAGATATAAATTGGCTCAGATATCAAAATATCGATATATCGATAATTTTTCTTTATAACATTAGTTATCAATATATCAATAAATTATTATCGATACTTTTTCCCAGCCCTATTCAGAACTCATTATATTAAAATAAAACTGATTTAGGTTGTTGTTCTGTATTAATATTTATTAATAATCAACGTTTCGACGAACTCAACATACGTTTTCATCAGGAAAAAAAAAATTGTAGTAAAAACTATAGTTTTTACAAGTAATGCATTTATATTAAAACTTTTCAGAATTTTATGCACATAATAATAATTTATTAATTATTTGCGATTAGTTTATATGATTTGAAAGTAATATTTCTCGAAATTGTGATGTGTTTGTAGCTAAAGTACGAATGTTAACATAAACACTAAGTTATACATGAGAAAAAAAGGATTAATAAGAAAAACACAAAGCAAGGACATGGTTATAGCTCAGTATGGAGTAAAACAGTGCTTCTTCACCTACATAATCTAATAAATTGGGGTACATAATTATTTCATTTTTATAGTAAAAAATCTTCCAGAACTTATTATTAATAAACAATTAGTAATTGACGGAATTCAGTTTTTTATATATTTTTGTAAACTACTAAGCCAACGTTTCGGCAATCTCTATTGCCTTCTTTAGGACTAGCAGAATATTTTAGTTGATTTTACATGTATACATTATTTTATCAGTAAATTAAAAAAAAAAATTAAATGTCACATAAATAGATAAAAACAATCAATAAAATGTTGCTATTTATTCTGAAGATAAAGCACAAAAGATTTTTACTTATCTTAAGAATAAATAAAATTGGAAATACTGACGCTTAAATTTAGATAAATATATCAAATTATTATAGTAATAATTTTCTCTTCAATTAGCTTTTTAATTTTCGGGTACAAAATAGATTAGTGTATGATGAGTGTAAAATTGAAAAAAAAAATGTTGTTGCAAAAGTTGCAGTGTTAATCAGTTAAGATGGTTCGCGAATATCTAATGAACGTTTTGTTAAAATAATTTATATGAATACTTTTGAAGGTATATGTTTGCGTGAATACCCGATGAATAGTTGAAGTGGTATGATTAAAAAAGTGGCTTGCGTGAGCGAAATTTTCCAAGTAGATGAAGTTAGAGTTGCTTGTCTGGATAGGGAAACTGATTTCGGGATAGTGGAAAGAGTTTGTGTCACACTCTTTTGCGTACATGGCGTGATTGTGTATGTATGTATTTTCATCTAATATAATTTGAAAATAAAAAAATCATTTATCTATTTTATCGATGAGAAACGAAAATATTAAAATTAGAAATCACTCAAATAAAATTTCCTATGTGTACCATTAGCTTTGAAAGTTTGAGTACCACTGGGGATGTGGTTGTGGTGAGATGTCGGTAGGACAGCGACAGGACAACGATTGGACAGGATAAATGTTTCGCCGTTGACGACATTGGACTGTAAATCTTCCATTGAAAAAGATTGTTTGCATCTACGAGAGTACCTAACTTGCCTATGCCAATGCCATTGGCTTGTATGCATAAAGAACAATAGCCGTTCCGATCCGAACGCATAATATAAATAATTGCGATGCGTTTGCGCATGCGCATCGACCACAATTTACGACCTGAAACAGCTTTTAAACTATGTCCTTTGTCCCAAGGTAATCTATGACTTTTTACCCGCACGTTTTAATATGTGTCGGATTTTTGCGCACACCTCCTTCCCCCTCGAAGAGAATTCTAAGTGGTTATTAAGTTAAATAGGAAAAATTGGATGTAACCACATAACCACGTAGGATATATTACATATACTATTATTAAACATGGTGTTACATAAATCTGTCATTCTGCAATTAAACTTAATATTCTGAAACAATACCATTGGTAAATTGTAATAAAGAAAATTTAACATCTTTTAGTACTCATTATATTAAAATGGATGCTAATTTTATGATCTATTAATAATTCAAATATTACCTATGAAATTTTATATTTTTACCTATAAAAAAATCAATCATTTATCTATTAATAATTAAAAAATGATCTATAGTAAAATTAAAAAAATCTAAACCAACCTACTAACCTAACCTACCCTAAATAGCCAATTACGTAAAAATACTGTATGTATAAATAGCCAATTTCGTATACATACCGTATGTATAAATAGACACATTCTTAATTTTATAGATTAAATTTTATAGATCGATAATTATATCAGTAAGTATTTTATTATTTCCATAGATCGATAATTATTTTCATAGGTCGATAAATATTTCTATAGATCAATAATTAATTCTATAGGTCAAAAATTAAAACCATAGATTAATTAATTAATACATAGGTAAACTATTATTTTCATAGGTACTATTCCGTAGATCATATGTTTTTTTCGTAGGTCAAATATTTTGTCCTATTAAAATTAAACGGCTTTAGATTGTAGTTCGGTATCAACATTTACTAATAATCGACGTTTCGACGTACTCAACGTACAAATGACATTTACAGTAAATAAACAGAACATGGGAACAAGTTACTAGGTATAATAAAATAAGTAACTAGATTATAAAATTTATATCATTATATAAAGAAAGAGATAACATCAATCAATGTAAAAAGGCACTGATTTAAATAAAATTTAGTTTCCTTTAATAGAGTGGTATGATTGAGAGAGTGGCTTGCGTGAGCGAATACGTTCAAGTAGTAGGTCCAAGTCATGGTATGAGAGGAATCATGTATGTGGATAAAGCTAGAGTTGCTTGAATAAATAGGAATGATTAGAGAAAATAATTTCAGTGTAATCGAAAAAGTGAGTCAAGTCAGTCAAAATCGGCCAATGGCGTAGCGTCATCCGTAGAGAATGGTGAGATACAGGCACTGAGAATACAATCTACGATATATGGCACGGTATAAAAGCTTATAAAATTCTATAAATTTAATGGATACCAACTGTGAAAGCCTAAAGATTACTAAAGAAATATTTGCTATTTTCTAGTATTTTGTTGAGTTTCAAATTATTATATTCTATAATGTCATTTTTATAAGCACGACTTGCAGTAAATTGTAAATCTACTTGTATGTAATGTTGTAAAAAAGCATATAATTAGAAAAAATACTATGCCAACATGTAATAATAATTTCATATAATTTGCAATATGTTTTAGTAAAAATTTATATTTCTAAATGTATATAAATTTTAATTTGACATATAACAAATTTACTGACCATACATATAAGCACAAATGCATATATTTTTGCAATAATAATAAAACAAATAACTAACGTGCAAATTCAAATATATATTCTATTTTATTAATGTCTTTTTTTATTCCTCTTCCGGTACATATATTATTTACAAATATACAAAACATTAAAATTTTACGAGTTACAATCATTTCACTTGGGACAAACTTCAAATTAGATTTTTTTTTATTAGTTACAAAAAAAAACTAATATGTTTTGGCATTCAATTGGCTAATAAAATAAGTAATTAATTGTTTAAGAAAAAATCGTATAATGTAATTTATTTTGTATTTACATATACAACACCAAGTGTCTGGATCTAAGAAATAAATTGCAAACATGTCAGTTAAGTGATGTACGGAATATTATTACGTTTTTATGTGATGGTGGTAGGCTATAAAATGATACAATATATAATTGCCAATTCGCCTTGTTATTTTTAATAGTCGTTTAATTTTTTTTTTATTTTTTATTTAAATTTGTATTATTTTCTTTTTAATTGTTCGTTTTTCTTCAATTATTTAAAAGCAATATAATTTGAAATAAAACTGCTGTAGGGTAAAGTTCGGTATTAAGCATAAAAATATTTTAAAATTTTAATTGTTATTCTTATATATATATATATATATATATATATATATATATATATATATATATATATATATATATATACAATCACGCCATGTATCCATAAGGGTGTGGCACAAACTCTTTACATTATACAGAAATTAGTTTCTGCCAAAACAACAAAAAAAATAACTGTCCTTCTCAATGGATGCCAATACTTATTACACTATTTTAATGAAACATATGTTTGCTATTTTATTATATATTAATGAAATATATGTTAAAAATATTCCTAGTAATAATTTACATATTGTTAACATTGAAATATCAATAAATGATGAAGTATCACGCATTGGAGATCATCTAAAAAGTTAATGTCTAAATTTCATACAGGCTACTGACTTTATAACCAGCCACTATAATAAAAATAATCTATGGTTTAATTTTCTTTCCATCATAGCATTAATTTACGTTACGAACAACTGTAGTTGTTTGAGACTCTGTGTGTGTGTGTGTGTATCAATACGCAAACGTATGTATTTGTATATCGGGTGTGCCAATAAAAATCAAGGCACATGCTGTTTCGATCTTCTTATATGAAGACATTATTTATTGTATAGGTATCCCGTATTATAGCCTGGGTTTTGTAGCTATACCTACATACAAATACATAAAGATGAATACGAATATAAGTGTAATAATAATAATAATAATCATTATAAGAATGCTGTAATTTGATTTTGTAGTTTGTTCAGTCCTATATAAAAAAAAAAACAAAACAAAAAGAAAATGAAAAAATATCGAATTTAATTCATGTAAAATGTGCAATACTTATAAAAATCTGCTGTAGTCACACTGTAAAAAACGTCTGTGAATTTACATATTTTTTCATAGTAAAATCATATAATTATCTTTGTAATGCAAATTTACTATATTTATTCTGTAAATTTCATAAAACTATTATGGAATTAAAATATTACATGAAATATTTTACAACATTTATTTTATACATTTATTCTGTAAATTTCATAAAACTATTATGGAATTAAAACCTAAATTAACAGATTTACATATTTTTTGTATATTTTCACGAAAGTTGATGTAAATTTTGTGCTGCAATAGATAATAATATGTATTCTTCCATATTTACTTGTGTAGCACTAAAATTATAGATTATATTAGATTATAATAGTATTTTTACAGAATAATTTAAGTATTACAGATAATATACAGTAATAGTACAAACTTTCAAAACTACCTTTATAATAATATTTTTACAATTCCTATAATTTCCCAACCTCATTACAAAATCCTTAAACTAATTACTCAAATACGTTTGATAAATAACAGATATCCAACTTTATACTACAACGGACTCATTTATAGATTCAATCCAGAAGAAAATTGTTCCATCTGAAACATGTGTGAAAAAGATAACCTAGATCACCTGCTGTTCAAGTGTCCATATTACAAAAGTCCAAGAAGTGAATTTATATCGAAATACCTGGACAACACCAATCCCGAAAACTACAATAAGAACCTACTAACAGACTTAAACTTAACCAATATATATGATATATACAATTTTGTAACTACAGCATTTAAACTCAGAGCTTTCGTACAAAACATCTGAAAAGCTACAAAAATTAAAACTGTAAATATGTAACTAACAAAATAGTTTAATTCAAATAATATATGTTACCAATCCTTTGTATAAGATTTTTCTTAAGCAAATAAATTATTATTATAGTAATAGTACAACTTCTGTAGAATTATATTTTATGTAAAATACCTTGTCATATTGTTGTGATATTACTGAATATTATCTATAATATTACTTAAATTATTCTGTAAAAATGCTATTATTTTTAGAACAATATTTCATAAAAATTATGTAATAAGTAATACTTAATTTTTTGATTATAATTACAGATTAGTTAGAGAAAATGTATATATAAATCAAAGTAAAATTACATATAAAACATTACTAATAATATTAGTAAATATACAGTAAATTGTATGTAAAATGCTTTAAAAATTACTAATAATATTAGTATATTGTTTTGGAAATATACAGTTTTTTTTTTTCTGTAAGCCTATAGGCTATAAGTTGTATATAAGAAGAAGAGGAATATTTTCCCACAAGAAAGGACAAAAATCTCGGGATTTAATCATAAATGTGTTGTAGTTGGTGTGCTGGTACCTTAACACATATGATGGTCAGATGGATCAGTAAAAACCAGCGGTGATGTGGCGAGATGCGATGTGCAAGTACGACCGCGCACACGGCTCAACCGATGTATAATATATAATGTAATGTAGCCACAGACACACACACTATAGAACGCATGTTGTACCTTATGAGATGAGGAATGCGAAAAAATTCATATATGCGCGCACACACACACACACACATCAGCAACCAGCATATTCGTTGTTTTTATTTAACGCTAAAACGCTTTGAAACTATAGCGAACTATCGCTATATACGGACATGATTCTCGAAATTATTCGGTAACTAAATTGGAGATTTTTAGTTGTAAATTACAAATATGATACTTTTTTTTAATCAAGCATATCAAAATATTGATACTACCATTGAATAACTAATAAGATTAAGATTATATATTCAATGATACTACGTTAATATATTGCCTATGTAAAAAGAGGTGATTTTGATACTAGCACCATAATGTATATTATTATATAGTAATTAATTACTATATATATATATATATATATATATATATCACTGATGGCAGCACCAAACATGACTACAAGTGCATTTACTGTGGTTGAATTTTTAAAATTTTGATTTACTGATTTTAACGGCTGAAAAGAAATTCAAATTTTTTTATCATTTTAAAGACATTTTATTTAAAAAAATAATATAATTCAGTCAAACATTTTCTTTTTCAAATTCGACTAGAGCATTCTTAAGAAGAGCCAAATTTACATGAATTTGACTGTAAAATTGATTTCAGGTGGAAATTTGAAGCTCCAGGCTGTCAACGCGGTAGGATATGTCCTTAGATACATTCTTATTTCAAAGCACATATCTTTGACGTTTTCAAAAAGAAAAAAATGTTTTAAAAAATTAAAAAATATAGTCTAAGAGTACCTTTATAAATTACAAAAATAACCAGTTATTTATTTTCATTCTGCTCTAAAAAATAATAATCGTGAAAATAACCATTTTTTACCTTTCAAAGTGTTACCTTTTCCTTAATTCTCACAAATCACGTAACAAATATATTCTAAAATTGTTAGTAAAGTTAAGATTACCTGGTACGTATTTTTATTTATTTTTAGTTTAGTTTTGTTTGAAACGCTTGAAAAAATATAGCATATAGGTCACTCGAAGTAAAATGCCCTATTTTTTACGCGTTTCCAAATTATTTAATCTCGGCTTTGCCCCGGCAGTAAATATCTGAACTCAAAACAATAAAGATCTCTTTCTACTTCACGTAACATAATATACTATTACCAATCTTCCTATAGTGTTTCGAGAATAGAGGGTGTCTTGTTGCAGCAGATAAGTGTCAGATAGTTGGACGCATGGATGATTATCGATAAAAACTGACCATAGTTTCACACAACGCCACATACAAATACATTTATAGTTGATATTATAAGGCCTGCTGGCATAGGCAGAAAATTGCCTACATCAGATAACCTATCGCCATTCGCGCATATATTCACACAAAAACCCCTCAACAATCTCGATTCACTATATTGGATATAAAAACAATATACCTGAACCAAGCTATATACATACTTTTTCCGCCACTAATTCCTCTATCTAAATTATTACAAGTTATTGACGGTTATTGGCATTCTTTTACGATAAGTAATTTGTTCAAATTACTCTTAAATATTTATTGTTATTCTTATCTATTTAGTGGTGTTACAACAAGATTATATGTTATTTTTATAGACAATAATTTATATTAGCAAAGAAAATATAGTTTCTCTTAAATGTTAGTCAGTTAAGATGGTTCAGTCATCTTTAGCGAATGTTTAATAAACGTTTGGTTAAAAGAATATATATGTGAATGATTTTGAAGGTATAAGTTTGCCAATGGACGTCCGATTAGTAGATAGGGTGGTATGACAGAGAGAATATCTTGCCTAAAGCTTGAATTACATTATACTTTTTTCGTCTAGATTCATACTAGGTTTCTAGTTCAAGTTTCGTTCAAGTACAGATGGTCAGTTCTAGTATAATGTAAATCAGATTTTTGCATCCAAGTTTCTTTCAAGTTTCCTAGTATAGAAATATACAACATGCTCTATTTTCCTATTTTATAGGTCGATTCGGCTCACATCTATAAGGCCTGTTGCGTTACAGAATTTTTTGTCTTTTTCTACTGAATGCAATTTTTCTATTGATAGAAAAAGACAAAATATTCTGTAGCGCTACAAGCCTTACAGATGTGAACCGAATCGACCAGTAAATTTCATACTAGATACATTATACGCATGCGCAAGCAATTGTACCAACCTTATATGTATCCATTTTTATTTAAATGTGTTTTTCAGTTACCGTCAGATTAATTACTTTATATTTTTAAGTTAAAGTTGGCAATACATCGGAAAAAATCGAAGAAACTCGACAATACACGACCGATTGTGAAAAAAAGTATGAAAATTGAACAAAACTTGAACTAAAATTGAACTAGAAATCTAGTATGAATCTAGACGAAAAAAGTATTATGTAATTCAAGCTTAAGCAAATGTTTCCAAGTAGCAGGAATAGAAGAGAATGTGGATGAAGCTAGAGTTGCTTGTCTAGATAGGAATGTTTGAAGAAACCTGATTTCAAGATAGTGGAAAGAATTTGTGTCACAACCCTTTTGAGAACATTGCGTCATTGTGTATGTATGTATGTATAAATATTTGATTATTATATTAATTTAGTAATTGAAGACTATAACTTCAAAAGAGTCTAAGTGCCAAAATCGCGTAAAATTAACTTTTTTGCCCAAAAGGGTCTAACTGCCCTGCCTATCAACGTAAAATACGTTCTATGTACCTGGCGCATTATTTTTTGGTTATTTCTATACATCTACTACTTATTGTATGTGCTATGGGTAGTTTAGAAATAAAAACTTATATATCTGAAAACCATCATTTTGGCACTTAGACCCTTTTGAAGTTATAATCTTCAATTATTTTATAATCATAAAAGTACTTTTATTCATTTTTTTGACATATTTAACTAGAAGCAAGAGTCACATTTAAAATAAGTAAGAATATAATATTATACCTAACTATCTTATGATATATGAAATAAATAAAAATCTGAAAGTATTTATGATATGCAGACACTGTCTATTGAAACGGTCACCGTCTTAACGCGCTACTTGCTATAGAAAGAGAGAGATAGAGAGAGAGAGAGAGAGAGAGAGAAGCAACGATGATGCGTCTTGATAAATTAGTGTAACCGATCATAGTTATTTGCATAACAAGCCTTCAATCATGGCGCCCGTCTGCGCGCACACACACACACACACACACATACACAAACACAACACAGGCCAACAACAGCCCAAAAGAAGAAAAAAAATATTAGTACTTCTTCAGATAGGAATAAATTGTTACACATTGATGTTGTCGTAATATTGACAACTTTCAAGTTATATACAGCTATAGAGGTGCCATTCAACAATTTCAGGACTGTGGTTTGTCCAAATACAAGGATAATATTAAAAGATTAGAAAATGATCTACTGTGGTGAAATTTAAATAAGAATAATATTATAAAAAATCCCAAAACCACACTTAAATTAAAATAAAGCTAAATACGTATTTCGGAAGCTAGGCTTCGACAAGTGCTTAAGTGTTTATGTACTTTGGATCACAGGTAAGATTTTTGTAGATTTTATTTGCTACTGAAGATGGAAGCTTAGCTTCCGAAATACGTATTTAGCTTTATTTTAATTTAAGTGTGGTTTTGGGATTTTTTATAATATTATTCTTAAGGATAATATTGTTTAGCTTACGTAATAAATTTCAGAACTCAGTATATTAAAATAAAAAAGTTTTAAGTTTCAGTTCTGTTAAATTGTTAATTAATATTCGACGTTTTTAATTTAAATTAATAAATTAAAAATTTTGTAATCTAGTTACTTGTTTCTGTGTTTTGTTTGTTTACTATTTATGTCATTTGTATATATATTTCCTGATGATGATATATATGTAGTGTACCGAAACATCGAATATTAATTAATAGGGTAATATACTAAAAAAATTTCAAAATTTTTATTACATTAAAAAAAACAGATTTAGGTTGTAGTTCTGTGTTAATATTTATTTATAATCGACGTTTCGACAAACTCAACGTTCGTCTTCATCAAGAAAACTGATACAAATGACAGAAGCTAGAAACAAGTTACTAGGTATAACAAATAAATAACTATATCATAAATTTTTAATTAAAGGAAGCTAAATTTTATTTAAATCAGTTACTAGTCACATTGAATGATGTTATCTTTTTCTATAGTATTATTAATGAACGTTTGGTTAAAAAGATTTATTTGAACGATTTTAATGGTATACGTTTGCGTAGACGTCCGATGAGTAGTTGGAGTGGTATGATTGAGAGGGTGGCTTGCGTGAGCAAAAATTTCCAAGTAGTAGGAATAAAAGAGCATGTATGAAAGGAATTATAAATGTGGATGAAGCGAAAGTTGCTTGTTTGGATAGGAATGTTTGGAGACGACTGATTTCGAGATGATAAAAAGAATTTGTGCCACACCCTTTTGGGTACCTGGCGTGATTATGTATGTATGTATTATTTTATATTTAAAAAAAATAGAAAACAAACTATATTACATAAACTTTTAGCTCAAACCCTGCAACATAAAATACACTAAACATTGTAAACTCTAAAGCAATCAATGAGTGATCGATATCAATCAAATGGATCGCTTAGCGCCATTACTTGTTTCCTTACATTGGATGCATAACATACATCTCTTCCCTCTATAGCTTCCCAGTCGCGAGAGAGTGAGAGCAGAGCGCAAGGAGTTTAAAAACAGGAATTCACAATTACAATTGTGTCCATCAGAATTTATGTGTTTGTGTCTAGGTTCAATGTTTATATCACTTGTTGATTCAATTCGACCTAAACGCCAGTAAGACTTGTCTGTGTATTTTATTGTGTAAGCTTGTGCTAGCAGGTCTCAATTCGTTGTGCAGTTACACTGTAAAAAAAAAATAATAATAATAATAATAAAGGATAATAATAATAATAATAATATTCATTTATTCTATAGATCAAAAATACAATTGATAAAGAATATGTCATACAAAATTTGATACAATAAGTATATCTAACTAAACTAATAATAGCGAAATTACAGAAAATTAGTAATAAAAAATCTGTAATTTCATTTTACTATAAATATTCTATATTTCTACCTTAAAATTTATATAATTTTGTACATAATTTATAATAATTATATAAAATAAGTAAAAATGACTTAATAAGTATTATAAAATTGCTTACTTTGAGAAAATTACCTCACATACTTAATGTAGAATTACATATTGTTGATATAACTTCTAAAATTATATAAAATTACAGCTTATATGTTAATATCTGTAATAATCCATCAAAATAATGAAACTTAGTACATATTTTATGTAATAATACTAATAAAATTATTGAAGTGTAATTCATTCATTTCAAAATATATTCTTTATGTAAATTTAGAAATGTATGTAATTATACCAACAATACTATTACAGAACTAAACAAATTTTAGCTATTTATGGAAAATTCCTGACAACAAATTTACTGAAGTTCTGTAAATTTACTAAAAAGACTTTACTAAAAAAAACTGTATATTACATACATATATACTTTTCAATCCCGTTGATAATATCATATATTACACTGTTCGAAAAAAAAATACCCTTATTAGTGCTTATATAAGTCCATTTCCTAAAAAGGGTAAATATGATTACCCTAAATAGGTAAATTCAAAAGAGTACTTTATTATCCCGGAAAAGGGTAAAAAGGCAGTTATTTATCCTTATTTTTCGTATCTTTCGCCCTTCCATCAAGGTAAAAAGTCAAATATTTTAAAATACACAAGAGCAGGGCAATTTTTGCACTAATAAGGCTACAAATTCAATTACCCTCGAAAATTTTTACTCTTTTACAATACTATTTTGAACAGTATACATAATGTTGATAATAGTTCTGATATTATGTATGTTTTAAACAATTATGTTAAAATTACAGCAGTTGAGTAATTATACCTAGAAATACTAAACATCATAATGTCTTAGTTTGTAGATAAAATTACATAATTTTTTTTAGAGTGTATACACACACACACACACACATACACACGAAGAAAAAGATGCACTAACCAATGAATTACTATTATATATAGACGAACAATTCTATTGAATGTTTTATCGTGTCGGAAGTGAAATTAATTTCAAATTGTCGTTGAGTTTGAAGATGGTTAAGATAAAGCCGGAGATAAGATGCTTTAATTAAGAGATAAATTAAAATTAAGAGAATCGCTGTTCGAAGGAAATAATGAAGTTATTAATTAAGTGATTTTTTCCGAGAAAAATACAATAAATTAAATTTAGACAGCTTGAACTTATAAAATAAAATACGAAATAATATTTACTTACAATGAGTCAGAATTTAGTCTCTGGTTATTTATTTATTTTCTCCACATCACAAATATTAAATTTATGCAATGGGCTGGTTGCACTCTGTAAAATTTACTATTTTAAGGCGAAAATATTGAAAAATTATATAAAAACAATGTCATGACATATTTTATTTATAACAAGATTAGAAGTATATGGGTAAACCCATATATAGACCACTTCGACATTTCTCGGAAAATTGGCAACACAATATCTTTAATAAAATTATAATTTATATGGACACTAGCAAAAACTTTCCTGAAAATTTGATCAAAAGTCGAATAAATAATGTAGCCACAATAAATTCTTAAAAAAATTTGTGATTTTTTTCTCGATAAGTTATTAGGCACATAATTTATTTAGGCACTTGGAGAATTTTTTATAAAAATTTGATTAAAATCGGTTAAATAAATAAATTTTTTAACAATTTAGTAATTTTTTTCTCGGAAAGTTGGCAACACTGGATATTAATAAAATTATATAATTAATGGGAGCATTAGGAAAATCTTTCTGAAAATTTGATCAAAATCGGATAAATAATGTAGCCAATATGAATTTTTAAAAACTTTAGTAATTTTTTCTCGGAAAGTTGGCATTACTGGAAAAAACCAAAACCACATGACCATCTTGAGCACTAGACAAATTTATCCTGAAAATTTCATTAAAATCGGTTGAACCGTCTAGAAAGAGTTGCGGCCACAAAATTTTGACTTACGACCGAGCGAGTGAGCGAGCGTGCTGACGACGCACATCCATACACCCACATAAACTAAGTTCAGATTCGTCATCTAGAGGCTATATGAAGGATTTCTATACACAATTTTTTTTTTTTTGAAAATGTTACAGACACCGTACCAAACTTTTTCCTTGCAGTCAAAGTGGTAAAAATATGTTACAGTATTCTTGTAAAATATCGAAAAAATAAGTAAGTTACTTAAAAATCATTTTAAATTTTTTTTTTAATTTTACTAATACAGTAAGTTACCCTAAAATGTTTTTCGTTAATTTTGACTTATACCGAAAGTAATATTAATACTTTCGGCTAGTGAATTTTTACTTTGTAAACAAGCACCACAGAGTCCCGTAATAATAATTTTCATAAAATAAAATTCCATAGAATACTGACTCTTTGGCGTACACTGTAAGTAAATATAACTAAATAATTTAAAACCTATCTACAAATTACCATTTTCTGTATATAATTTTTAAATAAAATACGACGTTTCGATATACTGCTCGTATATCCTCATTAGGAAAAAATATCTACAAATAAACAAACACAACATAGAAACAATTACTATAGGCAACAAAAAACCCTACTCATATCAAAAATTTAATATAATGATACACGTAGAGTATATCGAAGCGTCAATTAAAAAAAAACATAAATTGTTAAGAGTACGTTTTAGGAGAGCTTGTATAAAAATATTTTATTATATTAATATACGGGTGTAACAGAATAACTATTCCTAATTTTCAGAATAGATAGAGTGCACTTAGAGAAACATTTTTTATTAATAAACTAGTGTCCGGAAATTTCTCGGTGCCAAGATACACTAGATATCGTTAAAAACAATCTTAATCAAAACATCAAAGAGTAGTTAAGTTAAGGAACATTTTATAAGAAATAATAGCACATTAAACTTTATAAAAATTGTTCGAAGTTACAACCACCATTTTCGATACACAAGTTGTAACGATGTACAATCGACTGCCAAACAAAAAAAAAAATTTCCGGACACTAGTTTATTAATAAAAAATGTTTCTTTACGTGCCCTCCATCATTTCTGAAAATTAGGAATAGTTATTCTGTTACACCCTGTATAAGTTATAAGTTATTCATTGACAATTCCGTAAATCAATAAAAAATCAATTACATTTACATAAAAAAATTAGATTTCAAATTTATATATCGTAAATAATAAATATTAATTCAATAGACTTCCTCATTCCTAATCCAAATGCAATATTTAATCCTGAACACTACTTATATCAGTCACGATTCTATAATAAACTCCAAATTTTATTCCTAACATTAAAATACCATTCGATAAATTTAAAAAAAAAATAAAAGGCTTTACTAACACATTAATCTGCATAGGAAATATTTTCAACAATTTTATATTAGCGATAGAAGCGAACATATGATCTAAGAGACATAGTGTTACAACAGTTAAATATAAAAATAGACGGAATTTCTATCGGCGTGTTTATAGTCCTATTCCATTTAATTGTACAGAGCATGGTTTAACAGCAAACTTAGCACAATAACTTTGTACAACTGCCCTGTTTGTACACTGGACAAAATTTTGTACTTGGAATATTATAGGTTATTAGGTTAGATCAAAAGGTTAGTTAATTATTGCTTAGAAAGAATTAATGCAATGAAAAGTTTAGTCTCTTAAATTGTAGTTAAGTGAAAAATTAATTTTAATTTTACGATTGGAGCTATGCACTGTTTTCAATTTACATTACACTTATTTCAACCATTTTTATTTCAAGTTTTTATTTTTCGATTTTATAGTACAATCTTTTTTCGTCAAGAATTTCAAAACGAAAAAAGAAATATTTTTTTCTTTAATCGTATCAAAAAAAATTGATATTACATTACCAAATTATCTATATAGAAGAAGGTCATTATGTTACTAGTAAAATAATGTAAACATTATTACACAGTATTTACTATATTCATCACTGGTGGCAACACCAAACATGACTACATGATCAAGTGTTTTTCATCTGACAACTTCGATAGCTATATCGAAATTTATATAGTGACAATTATATATATTTTTATTTAATTTACACACATACACAATCACGCCATGTACCCAAAAGGGTGTGGCACAAACTCTTTTCATCATTCCGAAATCAGTCGCCTCCAAATATTCCTATCCAAACAAGCAACTTTCGCTTGATCCACATTCATAATTCCACTCTTATACATGCTCTTTTATTCCTACTACTTGGAAACTTTCGCTCACGCAAGCCACCCTCTCAATCATACCACTCAAACTACTCATCGGACGTCCACCTGCAAACGTATACCATCAAAATCATTCAAATAAATCTTTTTAACCAAACGTTCATTAGACATTCGCTCAACATGTCCGAACCATCTTAACTGACTAACTAACTAACTAACTAACTGTATGAGGCTTTATACTAATTGCAATTATTACGTTTGAAACGTAAATATTTTATTGAAAACATACATCCTTGTTTACAGTCTAAAGCGTCGCAGTGCATGGTAGGCAGTTGAAGTGTGCACTGTACCATCAAATGGAATAGCACCTATATTGCATATAAACTATATGTATATATAATACCGTTAAAACGGTTACGTTATAAAACCGATATTAATCGAAAAAGCGGAGTAGCTTAAACGCGAGTTCGTATACGGAGTAAATTGAAGAGAGATTTTTTTCTACACGTCTCAAACTGGTGCGCTGTATAACTAAATAAACATAACAATACCCATGGAACAATCATAGTAAGTGTTTACTTGTTTGCAAAATTAGGTTAAACCACATATGGTTAATTATTAACTATTGTTTATTGTTAAATAATGTATTTTCAATTGGTTTGGTACGAAATACTGTATATGAATATTTTTATAACTGACATTTTTCATTCATATTTTTTTATACTGTTCTGAAATAACTAAATTTCATTGAGTTAATATATTAAAAATTATTAAATTATTATTAAAAATTCCAAAAAAATCAAAGTTAAATTGCTTTTTATTTCAGTTGTATACGAAGACGATATTTGATACATACACTGAGAAATTTTTTGTTTTAAATCTAAGGTTTCTACTTTTTAACTCAAAATTAAACTATAAACTTATGTTTTCCTAATGGAAATAAAAAATTTAATAGAAAAAAATAATGATAAGTAACAGTATAACTTAAAACGGCTTTAGGTTTAAGTTCTGTATTAATATTTATTATTCTAAGGTTACACAAATATTCACCGTAACCAGTGGTCAAAGAATATTCGTGTAACAACTTTAGCTTTATCTTTTGCTACTGCTGATGAAAGCTTAACTTTCAAAATACGTATATAGCTTTTTTAAATTGGTTTAAAAAAAATAATTTTATTTTATTAAGTTACTAGGTAATAAATACAACTAGGTAACTAGATTAGAAAATTTTATAATTTACTAATTAAAGGAAACCAGATTGATGTCTTGCAATTATTATAGTATCTGACGAATTTTACGTCATGAAGTTACAAGTTACTTAGATACCAAAAAAAAAGCTACTCATATCAAAAATTTAATGTAATTATAATACCTTTTTTATGTATGTACAGAGTGGGCAAATTTGGACGTTTTCATAGAGAAACTCGAAAACTATAAGAGATATAAAAAAATGGACCGCGTATCCTAGATCGCTTTTTTTGAGAGAAACTCAATTATGAAAACAAAAATTAGCTATCGTCTTTTGTTTTCGAGTTATGGCGAAAAGTTCGCTTTTTCTTTTTTCAATAATAAATTTTATTTTATTTCAAAAAATGGCAGTTTTGACCATTTTCAATCCTACATGATATATATCATTAAAAAAAGAAAAAAAATCTCTATTTAACTAAGTCAGAGCCGAATGACTTGTATTTAAAAGAACACAACTTTATGTTATAACCCGAGAATTAACGGAGATTTATAATATCCGTTAAGACCATTTCATTCTACTAAAACGTGCCTTAAAAATGTGAAAATTATTTTCGTCTAATTTAAAAATCTAAATTAAAATACGGAACTAGCGAACTTTTCGCCATAACTCGAAAACAAAAGACGATAGCTAATTTTTGTTTTCATAATTGAGTTTCTCTCAAAAAAAGCGATCGAGGATGCGCGGTCCATTTTTCCATATCTCTTACAGTTTACGAGTTCCCCTATGAAAACGTCCAAATTTGCCCACCCTGTACATTAAAACAGTCGATAGAATTGAACTAGGAAGTGAGTAAACTTATGAATGTTAATAATAATAAATCAATTAATTTCCATATAATATACTCGTTAATAAAAATATAGCCTTTCCTATATTTTTCTATATATGTATATAAACATTGTTAAACATACCTAACGAATATTATTCTCAATAATTATAAATTAATATAATACATGCATATATTGTCAGAGACACTCATTTTTAACATAAATAATAACAGTTATATTCTAAGCAAAAGAACCGCAGTTGACGTACGCCTATGAAGATTTTAATAACACCATAAACGTACATGAGCCAACATGTTTTGTATTATTTTATTACGTAAACAGTTGGATATTAAATTGAATATTTAGATGTCGGTGGATATTTTTTAATTATGCCTTTTACAACAAAAAAAAAAACATATGAAAATCGTTAGGTAACTAGATAAAATAGATATTTTATAGGTGATTTTGAGTTTATCTGCTAAGAAATGATGATAGTTTTGTCGTGGAATATGATTATATTTGGTGTGAATAACGGTCGTATTAATACGAGAAAATCTTGTATAATTAGATGTAGAATTAGTAGTATTTTCACAAGTTTAACTCTGTCATAAAAATAATTATTAATAATATTTTACATATATTTCTTGTTTGTTTTTTTTTTGTTTTTTTGTTAAAAGTATTATAATTATATAAAATATATAAGTTCTGTATTAATATTTATTTATAATCGGTGTACTTTACGTAAAAAATACAAGTAGATCATAATTTTTTTTTATAAATTTTGAATTAATGGAAGCCAAATTTTATTTAAATCAGTGGTTTTACAGTGACTTCCATTAATTAAAAATTTATAAAAAAAAATTATGATCTAGTTACTTTTTTTTTTACCTAGCAACTTGTTTTTATGTTCGGTTATTTACGGTAAATGTTATTTTTGTCAGTTTTCCTACTGAAGACGTACGTTGAGTTCGTCGAAACGTCGGTTATTAATAAATATTAATACAGAAGTTAAACATAATTTTATTTTATATAATAAATTCTGAAAGATTTTTTATTCTATTATAATTATATTTAGGAATAGAAGAGCTTGTATGACAGAATATCAGATCAGTATGAATATGGATAAAGAAAAAGTAATTTCAGGATAGTGGAAAGAGTTTGTACCATATTTTTTTGGGTACATTGCGTGATTGTATATATATATATATATATATATATATATATATATATATATATATATATAGTAATTAATTAAGATAAGATCAAAAACTTGATATTATATCCAGTTGTTGATTTTAAATATGACTAATTGTAAGTCCGAATGTTACATCAGTATCGCGTGAAAAATGTTAAAAATATTTGTCATACAAGAGACTTACTTTCTAATTATTATTATTATTATTATTAATTTGCCAAAATATAATTAAA
The DNA here is from genome assembly GCA_963966155.1 of Clivina fossor. Taxonomy (NCBI): domain Eukaryota; kingdom Metazoa; phylum Arthropoda; class Insecta; order Coleoptera; family Carabidae; genus Clivina; species Clivina fossor. The sequence goes on along the minus strand of OZ014561.1, from coordinate 20,075,796 downwards.
AAAAAAATATATATCTATATATTTTTTTCATGGGTAACACGATACTGATGTAACATTCGGACTTAGTCATATTTAAAATCAACAATTCGACATAATATCAAGTTTTTGATCTTATCTTAAGTGATTACTAGATTTTTCTTTGACTATAAGGGATTTTGACAGAAGCAAAATTTTTTATAAAGTATAAGTATAAGTTTTTCTCATAAAACTCATATTAAAATTTTTTTCCCTATACGAAACCTCATCACTTTACACACTGATAAAAAAAAATCAACAACATACTTTACTAACAAGAATAAAAATATATAAATTTCAAATAGAACATTTTCCAGAAAACTTGCAAGCACTTTTTCGCGCAAATTACGAGTACATAAATAGGTTAAACATTGACATTCTTTTAAGCCAATAACTCTCATTCCAAACATTTGAATACCAAGTCTTGGAAATAGTAAAATAAGAATAACCAAAGCAAGCACAAGACAGAGAGAAAAGATATCACACTTCCGTAAACCCAATCCGTTAAAAACAATCTCTGGAAGAGACTTTTCGATTAGACAAAACACCGTGTCATCCCCAGCTACAAGAAACTATAATTTAGGCGTGTGTTTCTGTGCCATAGCTTTTGTCTAAGCTCACACACACACAAACATGTGAATGTATTTCTTCTATCTGTTTAAAAGGTAAAAAAGACTGTTGTCCGTATGTGTATTTCCGCATGCTGTGAACTCCAAACACACAGGCTAAACTTTGTGGTGGTGCCTGGTTGAAGAATACGACGTTACACTCACGCAGTATTCATATGCAAATATTGTTACTTCGTTCTACACGTCGCCATTTCCTCCGCCATAGCTTTGACCACACATGATACTTAAATGCGATTTTGATTTGAAGATTTACATATATATACTTTTATTTCGATATCTGGTGTCGGTGCTTGTAAAGAATGAAATAAATGGTGTTTGTTTTTTTTTTCAATATTTGATTATAATTGAAATTTGATAGTTTAAAAATGGATAACTTCGAATTAATGTAGAGAGATAATGAGATAATGCTTCTAAGTATTAATCGTTTAATAGGATCTTACAAATTTTTATTGTAAATTATAAATTAAAGAAATATTTCAATAAATATTATATTTAATTTTTTTTTATGGACGTATCACAATTTTATTTTTAGTCACATTGTACAATATAAAAAATAGTATATTATGTTACGAGGAGCAGAAAGCATTCTTCATTTTTCAAGAGTTTAAAACGAAACGAATCTAAAAGATTTAAAAAATACTTGGTATATATTTTTATTTATTTTTAATTTAGTTTCGCGCAGAGAAAAAATTGTATATGCACTGTAAAAAATGTATTAACAGTACATAAAATAGCAATATTTTGTAAGTTTTACAATGATAATTAATTAAATATTACAATTTTTCTGAAAAAAATATTTTATTTATGGTTGTATTTGTGATAACTTAACATCAAATTTTTTTCTAGAAAACAATAGTTTCTCATGCTGAGAACAGAAGCAGAAACTAACTACTGTTATCATTACATTGACTGTAAATGTCTCTAGTAGTTAACTTATAAATTTATATTATTCCAAACTTGCAGTAACTCATATAATCTGACGGAAGAAGAAGCAGAAACATTTTTTCTTTACTGGAAACATTGAAAGATTTATGATACTATAAAGTTACTCCTTTTTTTTTAGTAGAAAATCTGTTGTGTTCCAAATTTTGTTGTATCAAATAAATTACTTTGTTTAGAAAAAATATCTTTCATTTTAAATTATTGTTATAACATTAATAAAATTTATACATACATACACAATCACGCCATGTACCCAAATAGGGTGTGGCACAAACTCTTTTCACCATCACGAAATCAGTCGCCTTCAAACATTCCTATCCAAACAAGCAATTTTCGCTTCATCCACATTCATAATTCCTCTCATACATGCTCTTTTATTCCTACTACTTGGAAACTTTCGCTCACGCAAGCCACCCTCTCAATCATACCACTCATTGGACGTCCACGCAAACGTATACCATCAAAATCATTCAAATAAATCTTTTTAACCAAACGTTCATTAGACATTCGCTCAACATGTCCGAACCATCTTAACTGACTAACACCAAAAAATAAAATAAATCCAACTTATATGTGTGTGGATTACTCGTTTTTCTTGTTCGTCTCACACCACTCAAACTTCGACACTCAACTCAAATCTTGTTTGATAATACTCTGTCGTAATCAACTAGACTTTTCTTTCTTTGCTTTAGGATACGGTTGACACTAATTCTTCAATCGTTTCAGTTTTATACAATTGTTTACATGCTGGGAAATATACTGAATCAAAATTGAAAAATTTTCAATCGATTTGAGAATTAGAATTCTAAGTTATATAAGATTGCGACAAATTTTAAGTGGATTTTTTTTTATGTGTACTTGTTATCTACATAATAAATATTTTCCGTTAAACTTGAATTTTATTACTAAATAGTTACGATTTGAAGTGTTATTTATGAACAGAAAATCAAATAAAAATTTAGAATATAAAAGTAATACATTTACTATAATATATCTATAAAATTTTAGTTGGATGAAAGTCTAGTGGATAAAAATTTCAATAAACCAAAGCCTGTATATCAGTGGTACACTGTAAAAAAAATCGGTAATTGGTCGGAAACTGATTTACACCTGTTTAGTACGTAAATTTATAGACGTCACAGAATTTTTTTTTACATTATATACATTTAAAATACGTATACTCTATATAAGTAAGTTTACTTATTTTTCGGTAAAAAAACATATATAATATGTACTTAACTTACTTCACCGAAAGTTGGCAACATTGTATTTTGCTAATATATAATATTATAGGCGCTAAAGGTATCTTCTGTAAAAATTTGATTAAAATCGGATAAATAATGCGGACATAACAAATTTTTAAAAAGTTATTAATTTTTTTCTCGAAAAGTTGGCAACACCGTATTTTAATAAAATTATAATTTACGTGGGCACTAGGAGAAACTTTTCTGAAAATTTGATCAAAATTGGATAAATAATGTTGCCACAATAAATTTTTAAAAACTTTAGTAATTTTTTTCTCGGAAAGTTCGAATGACTGGAAAAAACCAAAACCACTTGACCATCTTGGGCACTAGACAAATTTATCCTGAAAATTTCATTAAAGTCGGTTGAACCATCTAGGAGGAGTTGCGATCACAAAATTTTGACTTACGACCGAGCGAGCGAGCTGACGACGCACATCTATACACCCACATAAACTAAATTCAAATTCGTCATCTAGAGGCTATATGAAAGATTCCTATACATAATTTTTTTTTTGAAAATGTTACAGACACCGTACCAAACGCTATACCACTTTTTCCTTACAGTCAAAGTGGTAAAAACTACAAAATTATATTATTTTTACAGAAAATTAATATATCAACTTTTTTACAGCGTAGCGTGTTTAACTCTGACCCCAAAGAATCCCTGATTATTTTAAATTAATTACTTTAATAATAAAAATAAAATATTTTTTTTAAAATTATATGTAATATCTACTTTCATTTTTGAAATTTAACTTTTTACAATAAATTCTGGCCAGATAATATATTCATTTTTATAATAATTACTTTTTTTTTAATATCATAAAATAAAACTACAATATGTCTTCATTAAATTTTAGCGCAAATATTTTAGCATGCAAATTAGAAACTTAACAATCAACAAATAAAAACAGACGATTAGCATAAAATTATGAAAATTAATTAATTTAATAATAATATTTCTACTTGATACGTCACAAATATAAATGTATATTCCGATTTCTAAATGATCACTAGTTAGTAAACTGAACGTATGGTTTAGATTCAGTTAGCAGAACTATAATGTAGAGTCTCTAGTATAACACAAAAAAAAACATCATAGTACGTATCTTTAATTGAATGATGTACATGCAAATTGCGCTTTAATTATATGGTAATTATGGATTAGAAAAAGATAGAAACAATATGAGTTTCTTCATTTAATAAATGTTATAATTTTATCTTTGATACTTACTTATACAAGGCTCAGTCATAAGGTACCTGTAATGACTTTATACAAAATTGCTAAAACAGAATTATAAAACTTTTTAATTAATTATTATTGGCATAGTCTTCAGCTGAATCTGTATCTCTCTGTATCTGTATCTGCAAATGTCTAATAAATGTTTGGTTAAAACGATTTATTTGAATGATTTTGATGGTATACGTTTGCGTGGACGTCCGATGAGTAGTTGGAGAGTGGTATGATTGAGAGGGTGGCTTGCGTGAGCGAAAGTTTCCAAGTAGTAGGAATAAAAGAGCATATATGAGAAAAATTATGAATGTCGATGAAGCGAAAGTTGCTTGTTTGGATAGGAATGTTTGGAGGCGACTGATTTCGGGATGATAAAAAGAGTTTGTGCCACATCCTTTTGGGTACATGGCGTGATTGTGTATATATGTATTTATATTTGTTACGTGATTTGTGAGAATTAATCTTTCTGTGGTTGAATATAACATTTCCGACAAGTTTGACGGAATACATTACATTTATTGCACTTCTTCAAATATTTTCAATAATTAATTCCAAATTCAAGCGAAAATAAACAATGTAATTGTCAATTAACTTAACTTGATTTAATAATTTTTAATATAGCCATCGAAAGTGTCAAATTAAATACACTTGACCGTGTTTCTTTGGTCGAATATGCAGTTTCTCACCAATCTGACGGTGCACATTGCATTTCCAATAATTAAATTCAAATTTAAGCAAAAAAAAATACTGCAATTGTCATTTATTATTTTTATTTTAAAAATTGTATGCTTATGTTTCTACATTTTCTAACAAGAACATGTAAGTTACAATATGTTGTTATTATAAAATTCATTCTAATATTCTTAATGCAAAATTAGATTCTATTGAAAGTATAAAAAAAAATTTCCAAGTCCTGAAGAATATATAAAATAACACCGAAAGCTCAGCAAAGAATCATACATGAGAATTTGATCTATAACACCTAACCTTAGACTATCTTCCCGTTAAAATTTTTACAGTATAATACTTTCTAGTCGTAAAATCTTTAAATTTATATATATATATATATATATATATATATATATATATATACATATATTCCAAACTGTTTTAGCACAACCCTCAATTTGATAAACTGTGAGCGAAGATTAAATGCTTTCTCTTGAATACTTAAGTGAAAAATGATCATTGCTTGTATGAAACAATTTTAATAGATTTGAATTTGATCTAATTACAGAATGTGTTAAATTTCACCTATCTTTTAATTTAGCTTAGCGTAGTCTGGTTATTAATAATGATCAAGCCGCAGAAGATATTATTTGTTGTTCAACAACTGTGACTAACTTACAAACATTTTGAGAAATTCTGATAATAAACGCTAAAGTAGAACGAAAGCAAGCTGATGCTTAATGTATCTGACAAGTGTAAAGAATATTTGTTTCTGTGTTTTGAAATCTATAATTTGTAAATCTTGAGATTTCTACTTCTGCATTTATAATGTATTGAAGAAATTGAAATTATTATAAAATATTGCTATCAGTTTAATTGATAAATACATCTTAAATAAATCAAAAATACTTTAATAATGAAAATATCCGAATTATTTCAAATTCATGACGGTGCTGCCACCATCGGCCGTGTTAGTTCTCAATATATATATATATATATATATATATATATATATATATATATATATATATATATAATAATTTTTTTATAACGACTAGAAAATTTTTATAATTAAGATTGATAGTGGGTGTTGTAGTCAATGGTTGGATAAAGTGTTAATAAAAAAATCTTATTTCAGAGTTTAACCGTGCTTTCGTAGCATATTTTGCCTACTTCTTCAGAGCGTTAACATAAAAATCGCTATAAGATAACGCCCTGAAAAAGTAGGCAAAATATACTACGAAAGCTCGGTTCAAATCTGAAATGAGATTTTTTTTATTATACAACCATTGACTACAACACCCACTATCAATCTTAATTATAGATATTTATATATATATATATATATATATATAATATATATATATATATATATATATATATATATATATATATATTATATATATATATATATTATATATATATAATATTTAATATATATATATATATATATATATATATTATATATATATATATATATTATATATATATATATATATATTATATATATATAATATATAATATATATATATATATATATATATATATATATATATATATATATATTAATATAATATATTAAATTTCAAAAATACCTTTTTCGTTTGTGAGTTGTATGCTATCAAAGAAATAGACACTATTTTATATTTATTATGAAACTGATCATAATATTTTCTTGTAAAATTTCAATACTCCAATAATTCTAAATTCTAGTAAAAAATATTTTAACTTTTTTCCCATCTACTATGTAATGGTAATTATTTTCGCTTGTAGGTGAAATGAAAAATTGATAATGATCCGAAACTGGTATTTTAATTGAAAAAAAAAAAACTCAAACATGCAAATTTGTTTAATTATTATGATTAACATAATTTTTTAACTGAAAGTGCAACAAATTGATACTATATTATACGCAACACTTTCATTAAAAATTTCGCTTTGTCAGTACGTTTACTAATCTAATTATTATTATTATTATTATTATTTGGGTAGTTTATTATCTAATGCTAGTTGTAAGGTTTTAGATGCTTTGGTAACTTTTGCTAGGAAAGTTGATGTATAGTAGTAAATGTTGGGTTTGGCTGCAAAAGCATAAAACAGAAAATGACTAGAAGAGAAATAAAATGAATTAGTATATGATGAGTGTGAAATTGAAAAAAATGTTATTGCAAAAGTTGATGCTAGTAATGTAAATGAAATCGTTTTAATTTGACAAATAACAGTTATGTATCAAAAATTAAAAATATTATACAGTAATTAAATGTAGTAGAACAAAATGAAGTACTTATTTACATAATCTTAAATTACAATATAGAAATATATTAAAGTTACTGCACATAACATTTGTTTATTATTTAGTCATAATTCAAAACACACATAAAATGTTTAATAGTTAATAAACATAAACTAATAATTTTCAATAAATTATTAATTATTGTTTTTCATTTGCCGCTTCTGTTTCCTAAATGAAAATGCTAAATTTTATATTCCGCTGTTTATTTAATTTTTTTTTCAAAAAAAAAAAACGTATGTAATAATAATAAAAATAAATATTTTACATTTGAAAGTGTAATAACTTCTAGTAATATTTTTAGAATAAAATATAAAAATATTGATTGATCTTGTAATAATTACAATATCTTCGAATTTCACATGAAGATACTCACTTAAACCACAAACAATAATTTAGAAAAACTATATAGGTATTTAGAAAGCCAAGCTTTCATCATCAGTAACAAATGATAAAACTAAAGTCCTGATCAGTGATCTAAGATTACACAGATACACAACGTACCCAGTGATCAAAGAACAAACAAAAGAAACTTGAAACTGGAAAAATGCAAGTGTAATATATTTTTATTTCATAACAAAGAAAATTATCTTTAACTATAAAATTAATTCCAAACATGCGTTACTAATATCACACGTATATCTTACCTTATTTTTACTAGAAAAATACGTGAGACTTTTTCAAAAAAATGCATATAAAAATGCCCGAAAAATTATTTACAGTCTCGATAATTTCAGACCACCCTTCGAGCACAATGCACCACACGTGATCAGAATGCTAAAACTAGAAAAGTAACAGTAATTTTTTTATACTTTTGTTTTTACATTTTAATTAAAAGAATCTCTAAAATATTTGTATTTTATTCTTGTTTCCAACAAAATAATAACGGTTTATTAGTTTTTATATCTTTTCAGACATTTTTTTTTTTTTGTATATATTTTTTTCTAACAAGACATTTTATTTCTTTATATAACGATAATATTTATTGTGAAAAATTTGCATAAACCAATAAACGCATGTTTCGATAGAGAATGAACAAGTTTACAAAAAACAAAAAAAAATTGTTTAAAAAATATTTAAACTAGATTTTGATTTTGATAATGTAGATTACATAGGCGTAGACAGTTTTATAAAGCAATAAATTTTTCATTTTGAACATCCAGTTTTTAATAGGAGTACAATAAAATAATAAAAACATCATTTAAATTAAATCTGTCAAATGAGAATTTTTTCTATAATTTTTTTTATACAAAAATTAATATTAAACATAAATAAAACAGCTTTAAATTATATTTAATAATAGTAATCGACGTTTCGACGTACTCTATGTCGTTTATAAATAAATATTAATACAGAACTACAATCTACATCTAATTTAATGCAATGAGTTCTAAAAAATTTTTTTATTGTTATGTAAAATATTGAATTAATTAAGAAATACTTCAATTTATTTCAAACTTTTATTTGATATTAAATTTTCAATAATATGTTGTTTTCAAAATTTTTATATTCTCAAATTTTAAAATGTTTTAAAATTGGTTTTAACTATTATCGGTTTTAAGATAACGTAACTTTCATAAGAATTGAACTAAACAAATGAACTAAAACACCTAAAATCCAAACTTGTAATATCAGCCTAAATTATTAAAGCAATAATTTGTCCAATTCAAACTTTACAATTTTGAAATATATATATATATATACTTCTTATTTTGATTATATTTAATATATATATATATATATATATATATATATATATATAATTTCAAATCAAATTTTATTAATGAATTTATAAGCACATATATCAAACGCAAAATAATTTTAATATCAAAATTAATTTATTACAGATAATTCCTGTTATAAATTAATCATATTAATACACACTCTCTTAATAAAAAAAAAAAAACTATTTCATATACGAACAAAAAAAAATTGAAATTCAAAAAGAATTTTTTATCTCCGTCACTGGCCATCAAATTTTTTTGCAAATTTTTTACCTACCAATCGAATCTTTACTTAACTGGCTACTACATTAAAAACACCACAGATATCAAAACGATAAGCAACGTCAATTTTTTTACTTAAGTCGTTTTTTTTTTCGCAACGCAAAATTAATGACTGTAGAAAAAATAATTCGTATCATGATTTTTCAACGTCATCCTGTTTATTCATCGAGTAATTGACAGGTACGCTAGACATTTGATAGCTATATCAAATGACTTGAATGACGGTGACAAATATTTTGGCGAGCGAAAAAATTTTTTTTCGAATTTGATTTTGTGATAAGGTAAGCTTATGTCATTGTTTTTTTGCGTGCATAAATTATTAAAAATGTAACTGTAATGTTCTTTTTTTTTATAATAAATTATATTTTATATGTTAGGTTTTTTTATTTGATACTTATTTGGATAAATAAATATTTGTTTAAAAAAATTTGTGAACATATACAAATATAACTGTTTTGTTGATATTGTGAATTTTTTAAATGTAAATACAGAAAAAATTATGTTATCAGTTTATGAAACTTTTTATTAAAATAAAACTGCTTTAGGTTCAAGTTCTGTATTAAAATTTATTTATAATCAACGTTTCGACGAAACTCAACGCTCGTTTGAGTTTCATGTAACTTTTTCAATTAAAGCAATTTTAATTATTTTTTTTTAAACATTAAAAAACTTTTATAATCATTGAAGTCAATATAATCAATAAACAATTTTTTACGTTAATAGATGCAATTAAAAGAAAATTGTTCTTCTTTTATCTATATAATAATAGCGGTATAATTTATGTACAATCTTATAAATAATAAAATTTAATGAAAATTGGAGTAGACTATAATTTAATATTAGTGAAATCTGTTATATTTACATTGCATTTTATCTTAGAAGAAATTTTATAACGATTTATTAGTATTATAGAAAGTGCATAAATTTTCAAATGAATTTATATTGCTTAGATATAATTTGCTAGTATAATTTATTGTTTATTTTATTACTGAAAATTTTATTTGTTTATTGAAAATGACATATAATAACAATAAATGTCTATTCATATAAAAATAAAAATAGTTTCTCGTATTCTAAAATAATATTTGCTATTTATAAATATTTATAGATATATGAGATAGATATAAAAACCCATCGAATATATAATATGAATTATACCATCAAAATCATTCAAATAAATCTTTTTAACCAAACGTTCATTAGACATTTGCTCAACATGTCCGAACCATCTTAACTGGCTAACACCAACTTTTGCTACATTTTTTTGCAATTTCACACTCATCATACACTAATCTATTTCGTACCCGATCTCTCCCAAAACCTTACAACCAGCATTTACTCTCCTTTCAATTTCACGATCAAAACGGCCATCTCTAGACAACAAACTACCCAATGTCATTGATAAATTTTGACCTGATGAAGACGAGCGTTTAGTTTCCTCGAAACGTCGTTTTTTTGTAAAATAATTAAACAGAATTTAATCATAAAACAGTTTTTATGTAGACTTTTAAAAATAAAACAAGTAAAATATTAGAAATATTATCTAAAGATTTATTTTCTATATACACACCTACGAGTAAAAAAATCTAAATATAAAAACATAATATAATACTGCTGAATTCTTCCCGGGTAAATAATGACTATACCGAACATAAAAATATGAAAAACTAAAAATAACTAAAGAATGACAAATGATTTGTTATATATTTACTCTTAATTTATTTATAATTATTAGCTGGCCAATTGTGAAAAACGATATAGAAACTTAAATGTTTAATTTTGTTTTTACATATAGGTATATAACGTATCTCTTCATACTGATGTAGTATAAAACACACATATGTTTACGTATATGTTTCACTACCACACAAACCGTACATTTAAGAACTACAAAAGAAGATTTATTTGACAGATACAACCTTGGAAAACTGAGCAATTAATCAAAATTAAACTTCTGGTTACTTTTTTTCCGTTTCAGCTTGCTTCTTTTGTATGTTAAATTTTTATATACGCAATATGACTGATTATTTGAACGTATTATGATTAGAATTCTTAGAAATCGCTTTTGTTATTTACAGTTTTTGTTTTTTTTTTTTTGTATCTAAAAATATATTAGAAATAACTAGATTTTCTTGTAGGTAGAATTTACCGAATAGTTCAAATTGGACAGGTAAATGAACAAACAACTAGTGAATATTTTATATACCTATATATGTAAATAACATTAAAATGTAATAAAATATCATTAATATTTACGCTGTACAAAATTTATGTAATTTTACATGTTTCCTATGTAATTTTACCTGTTCTGTGAATGTAATATTACGCAAATTATCACAGTAAAATTACAAATTGTTGTTATTTTTACTGTTAAAATTACATAAATTTAAGATATATTTTTTACAGTATACAGACAAAAAAAAGGCTTCAGGATTAAGGTCTGCAAAAATTTTAAATAAAAATCGATGCTTTGACGTACTCTACGTTCACCATCATCAAGAAAAAATTATACAAATGACATATAGAATAAATAAAACAGAAGTTACTAGTTAACAAAATAAGTAACTAAATTATAAAATTTATAAATTATTAATAAGATTTAAGATTTATTTGAATGTTTTTGATGGTATACGTTTGCGTGGACGTCCGATGAGTAGTTGGAGAGTGGTATGATTGAGAGGGTGGCTTGCGTGAGCGAAAGTTTCCAAGTAGTAGGAATAAAAGAGCATGTATGAGAAGAGGAATTATGAATGTCGATAAAGCGAAAGTTGCTTGTTTGGATAGGAATGTTTGGAAGCGACTGATTTCGGAGTATTGAAAAGCGTTTGTGCCACACCCTTTTAGGTACATGGCGTGATTGTGTATGTATGTATAAATTATTAATTAAAGTTTAGAGAAAACTAATTTCGAGATAGTAAAAAGACTTTGTGCCACACAAACACTTTTGGATACATGGCGTGATTGTGTATGTATATAAAAATAAATATAAAAAAATAAATTTTAAAAAAAAGATACATGTTTTATTCATAAACTTTTAATATACACCCACAAGTTCAACTAATTATGATAGTTTAATCAAAAAAAATGTTACAAAACAATCAACGATTTTAACTATAGATAAGTCATTAAAAATACGAGTAAAGCATATCCGACAAAAAATTGTATAAATTAATTGTAAAAAAACTAAATTGAAAATTCACTTTTAAATAAACAAAATTCAATTTAAATTATCAATTTTTTTTTAGTCAATAAATTTAGATTTACTCATTCATCTAACCTGATCTATTCCATTTAAATTTCTTAAAGATTACTTTTAATCTTGATTTTTATATTTATGTAGTTAAAATTTAAATCTGTGAATTTCTACATAACTTTTCAATTTTTTTTTAAATAAAAATTCATGTACATTTTCTCGTTTGAATTCACAATTAATAATTACATAGGTAATTTTACAGTCTAGTAAGTTATTAACTATGAAATCAACTAGATATTAATACATACGTACGTGTTATTATTTTTAATATTTTTAAGAATAATGGCCGTAAAATATTAGTATAATTTTACTTTAATTATGTAAATTTTTGTAAAGTAGTAATTCACATTTAATTTGCGTAACTGAACAAGTTGACTACTATTATATTTTTAATCACTTAAAAAGTTTCTAATGTTCTTAGCAATTAAATAATAAAATAAAATATAAATTAGTATCAAACATTCCTATCCAGACAAGCAACTTTAGCTGCATCCAGCTATATACTTATATATATATATATATATATATATATATATATATATATATATATATATTAGGGTGGTCCTTATTTTGGCAAAGTCGGAAATTTGTTGCTCCCACCCGCCAAAATTACTCCAAATATATAATGATTAATAATAATTAATAAATATAGCTTTTTCTGTGTCAGAAATCATCTTTTTCAAAGTCACACCACTCCATTAATAATCATCGGAATGGCATAAATTTTAGACTACTAAAAAGCATATTTCATTAGCTTTTTGGTGATTATTTTGAAATATTTTTAAAGTAAATACAATAAAAGTTATATCCCAAAATGTCTAAAAAGGCGATTTCCCCATTTTGAGCCTTCAACAAGCACGGGTTAATATGGTATAAATTGCTTTGGGATAAACTTATATAATGAATTACCTACAGAAATTAGTAACTTGAACATTAATCAATTTAAAACTCAAATAAAAAATATTCTTATCAAAAATGCTTATAGTGTATGTATATAAATAAAATAAAAAATTGTTTATCCTTCATAATAGAAAAGAATTAGAATAAATATTTTTCCTATTTTTAGATACAAAGTTAGTTTTATAGAAAACATTCTTGTAATTTCCGGTGTCTAATAGATTTTAAAATATTTAAGTGTTAAGTGTTTTTTAAAACCTAAAATTTAATCATTTTAAAATCCTTTAATTACAAGTATTATTTATATTATTAATAATGTAAATCAAAAATATTTAATAAATTATATTGTTAATTGTTTACCTTAACTTGATTTTTATTATTCAAAACTTGGTTTAATTATTATTAAATTAAATTATTGAAATAATTATTTCATCATAATTTAGGTTTCCATTTCCATATATGTGAAGTGGTAATAAAAATTCTATTAAAGTTACTTACATTTTGTTAAAAATCTGGTTGTGTTAAATCTTCCATAGAAATATTAAACATGAACATGAATTAGCATGCACTTTAGTCAAACATTTTATAATATTCCACCAAAACAAAATTATTAAAAGATACTATTAACAAGCAACTTCTTGTCTCAGATTTCAGTCTATTTATTTAAAATTATTAAAAAATGTTCACTATTCCCACAATTTAAATGTTATATTCAAAAATAATATAATTATTAAAAGAATTTAAAACATATACATATTTATTAAAATAAAACATTTATTTCTGTGCATGAATTTCATTTAAAGAAAAATATAATGTAGGAATATATAATTAAAAACAAAATTAAACATGTTATTAATGAGGTATATTGGTTTACGTAAGTTTTGTTTGGTAAACGACCGTACCGTATCACAGTTAAAACAGAACTGAATTATATTGTTATAATATTTAATGTTTTAAATCTTAAATATTTCAAGATAATTCTTGTTATTTTCCTAACATTATAAAAATTTGTTAATTATTTTTAATAAATAAAATTATTAATTTTCTCACAATTTTTTCGAGCAAATAAATGTAATTATAGTTTATTAGTTATTATAGTAATTTTTTTAAAACAATTTATTTAAAAAAGTTTTTAATAGATTAATAATGAACTAAATTGAAATAATATATTAAGAAATTTTTAACAAAATTTAACATTTAACATTTTCAAAAAATAAAAAAAATTGTATAGAAATCCTTCATATAGCCTCTAGATGACGAATCCGACTTTCCGAGAAAAAAATTAGTAAAATTTATAAAAATTCATTATGACCATTTTATTTAACCGATTTTAATCAAATTTTCATAAAAGTTTTTCTTAGTGCCTAAATAAATTATGCAATTTTAACAAACTACAGTGTTGCCAACTTAAAGAGAAAAAAAATCACAAAATTTTTAAAAAATTCATTGTGGCTACATTATTTATTCGATTTTGATCAAATTTTCAAAAAAGTATCTTTTAGTGCCCACATAAATTATAATATTATTAAAATACAGTGTTGCCAACTTCCCGAAAAATGTCAAAGTGGTCTATATATGGGTTTACCCAATTACCCATATACTTCTAATCTTGTTTTTTTATAAACTGACCCAATCCGACCCAATATCCGACCCGTACCCGACTCAACCCGACCCAACTTCTAAACGAATTTCGGGTTATAATAAGCACCTCTATCATACAATACCTACAAAATCTAAAAACCAATACGTATATATATATATATATATATATATATATATATATATAATTATGTCAAATTGTTTCAAGTACGTTTCAAATAGTAAAATTTATATACGCAATTATTTCAGTTGTTCACTGGTGCAACGCTAAGCTCTCTCTGTAACGTATATAACAGTTATGGCGCTGCAAGCATTCTACATACCAGATCCGTATTCCCCGCAATTGTTATTTATTATTTTAGGCCCTAAGGGCAACCGGGGGGGACCCCTCCTCCGACCCTGCAAACATAACGCCCGCTGCTTACTTTATACATTCGTGACTGAAACTTTGCTTTAATCATCCCCCGTTTTTCCAGCCTAATAGCACATGTACCTAGTTAGTGAGCGCAGCAGAAGAACAAGAAAAAAAATCTCCATTTGAGTTGTTAGTGATTTAATACTATTAGGAATTGTTTTCCACTAACAAGACTGTTGTTTCGCAAATAGCAAAATAATAATGAAGTAATAGTTTAGTTTGAATTGGAAATATTTTAATAGCCGCAAATAATGAGCGGGAATTATTTGCCGGACATGTTAAAAATGCAATAGTGGTAATCGAAAGACTGTTAGATTAAAACTATTACAGCTTTTGTTTGTAGTTTGTAGTTTGAGTAGATGCTAGAGAAACATACATACATACATACAAACATTTGACAATTAGGGAGATTAACAAACATTTGACAATGGGAAAGTTTAGCGTATTTTTTTTATTTCTTTATTTGGTTGGACCTGGCTTAAAAAGTGATGTTTAATTTATCATTTTTCTCGAAGATGCCCAGATTTCCTAAAAAATGCAAAAACATGTCGTGATGACGTCAGTAATGTTATCACAAAACTTATGTCGAGATCTGAATCAGACGCACATGTATTGCCATGGTTACCGTTACAAGCTATTGGCTGGGCGTAACCGAATCAACAAAAATCAACATTTACTACGACATACGTTTTCAAAATTATATCTCACAAACTCTTCTGCGCTTGCGCACAGTGGCCTTGTGACGTCAGTAATGTCCTTACAAAAATTGTTAATAACAAATAAATGAAACAATTATCAAAAATTTTAATGACAGTTTCTGTTATTATTTTATAAATATATATATTTGAGAAAAAATAATTTTACACGCAACTTCAATCACGCTAAACTTCCCCATTAGGGAGATTAACAAACATTTGACAATTAGAGAGATTAATATGTCGTAAGTCTCCAGAAAGAAAACTCAAATATAAAATGTGTTTGTTTTTCAATTGTCTAGCGCAGCGCAACGTAGGCCCAATAAAAACTTCATACGGTGCGTTACGCATTAATTTTATTTGATTACACATTGTGTTGAATCCGTCAGTCACGATTTTCGGTAATAGGCAGGCGCAGCTGGACAGTTTTCAAAATGACTCATTGTCTCTCATACACTTTGTATACACCTATATATATAAAAAACCGTGCAGCTGTTTTAGCTGCACCCTCCTCCATATTATGATCGGATCAAAAAATTAGACGAAACAAACAATTCTCAGACTTATCAATTTATTA
Organism: Clivina fossor; assembly: GCA_963966155.1. NCBI lineage: Eukaryota > Metazoa > Arthropoda > Insecta > Coleoptera > Carabidae > Clivina > Clivina fossor. The sequence goes on along the minus strand of OZ014561.1, from coordinate 20,059,328 downwards.
ATAATATATCTTATACCTATATAAACAAGATTAGAAGTATATGGGTGAACCCATATATAGACCACTTTGACATTTCTCGGAAAGTTGCCAACACTATATTTTGTGTAAACTAAGTTCGGATTCGTCATCTAGAGGCTATATGAATGATTTCTATACAATTTTTTTTTTGAAATTGTTACAGACACCGTACCAAACGCTATACCACTTTTCCTTGCAGTCAAAGTGGTAATAAGCAATAATTAAGTTGGTTGCTCATTTAATATTTCGCGTTTGTAGCAGCTTCGATTTTTAGATGTTTTTAAGGAACTTTTACAACAAATACGATAAACAACAATTATACCATTTGAAAGTGTATTTATCGAAGTTTTCAGTAGTATTTTTTATTTTCAAAAAAATCAAATTTTTACTTTAAAAAAATGGCATCAAAATGATCAAGTCAAAATTTAGATTTGCCAATAATGGCAAATAAAACTCGCGTTATACACTTCTAAAACAAAAACAAAAAATGTTAAGATGTGCAATTATAAAAATTTTTGTAAAAAGTTAAAAAACTTATATTTAAATAATTTATTTTAATTAAGAATATATATTTCTTGTATATGTTATATGTTTATATAGTATTAAATATTGGTTTATAGATAAGAATGTCACTTTTTTGTTTTTGTATTTTTTATAATTAATTATATTTTTTTTAATGTACTCTATTAGCGCAAGCTATAAATAAATAAATAAATTTATTAGTACTTGTAACACATGTAACTTTCGTTGAAACCTATTAAATGTATAAATTTTACATTTATTTTTAAAATGGCAGCCTTCTTAAAAAAGTGTTTAAAATTGACACTTTTTTTGGTTTGGGGGTAAAAGTTATATATTTTGTAGGTTCCAATGATTTGTTTCTGTTTTAGAAGTGCAGAACGCGAATTTTATCTGCCACCATTAGTAGCATTTAGTGTTAATATCCAATATGGTCATTTGACACGTTTTATAGTCATGAATATTTTTACTATTTTTTAATAATATTGCCCCCAAAAACAGTAAATTATTATCAACATATGTTTATTGCTAGTTCGTAGTAGTGACCTTGAAACTTCTTCATTAAATAAACTCAAATTTTTCATAAATTACCAAAAAAATTACACAATAATATATTGAACCGCAATTAACTATAATAAAACTACATAAATTGGAAAATAATGCATATATGGTAATCTTCTTTTAATAATTTAAATTTTTTGTGTCACTTAACAGATGTGTGAAATAGAAAACAATCTGTCAATTTTTGTCCATTTATAAAATATTTAACATATTTCTTATAAGACTGATATTTTAATAATATTTAAAACTAACTAATAAACAGAAACACAGTTAGATTTCAGCAACTGTTTAAAATAACTGTTTTTATTTAAAATAGGTTACAAATTTGTTTTATATTTTTCTATATTGTTAACTATTAATTACTAAATATACATATGAATAATTAATATCCTAAATTCATATACATATTTATACAAATTGAATAAAACCTGAATTAATTGTCTGTTTCAAATAAATTAGTGTTATTTTGAATAGATACTCTTTGGTAGAAATTAAAATAAAATTATTACATTTAATATTAAAAAATCTTCAATCACTGAACTGCTACATCATATGAATCTGTGTGGTTCGAAACCCACTATAAGTATTGATTTTACTAGTTAATGAACACTTATATTTCCTATACCACAATCACGTCATATAAACTTATGTTTTTTCAATAAATAAACAAAAAAGTTACTAGGTAACTTATTTCTATGTTCTGTTTATTTACTGTAAATAACATTTGTATCATTTTTCCTGATGAAAACGTACGCTGAGTTCGTCGAAACGTCGATTATTAATAAATATTAATACAGAACTTAAACCTAAATATTTTTTTACTATGTTAAAATTTAACTAATTTCATACAAGGCCTTTACTATTAAATTTTTTATTTTCATTAGAAACACATAAGTATACAGATCAAAAACATGTTTACAAAAACATGTTTAAAACTACAAAAACAAGCGGTCTTTTGTCAAATTTTAATATGCTAAATAAATTTTATAAAAAAAAAAACACTTTTATTTTTTTGATATAGAAAAAAATATAAACGTTTGAGTAATTTTATAAGAATATATAATGTCTGAAAATTTATAAGCACTTTTTTTCAAGAATCTACTATAACACATATAAAAAATTAATTAAAAATCTATAATTCTTGTGATCTAGTTACTTATATATTACCTAAAAACTTATTGCTAAGTATTGTTATTTATTTTAAAGTTATTGATAAATTTTGCCCTGATGAAAACGAAAGTTTAGTTTCGTCGAAACGTTGTTTTTCATAAAATAATTAAACAGAATTTTGTCCTAAAACAGTTATTATATTAAAACAATGAGTTCTAAAAAATATTTTACTATATTACTATAAAACACTAAACAGTATTCTAAAACTGAAATTTGTCATAAATAAAACTAGTGAAATGACAAAAGATTTCATGTTAAATAGTGATTTAATTTCAAATAACTTTCTCCGTGCTCTTTACCCTTATTAGTCTAAGTACTTTTCGGCACTCCCAATCTAAATATATCATTTTATAGTTGATATTAATGCACAATAGTTTATATAGAAAACGAAACTGATGTATTCAAAGTAAGTTGAAATATTGTCACGTCTCTAGGTATATAATGTCGATTGTCATTTGTCCTGACAGTCAACGCCCCCAAATTGTCGTGTTTGTGTCGTCTAGGTATGTCTGTAAATATGTATGTTTGGTGTTGTTGTTCGTATATATATTATTATTGACATAACGCTGTACAGTATATACAGTAAGATTAAGTCAAATGGAAGCATATGTAAATATTTGGACTTTTTTTTGGTAAAGTACAAGTACAAGATTGCACATAAGTCATCAGTCGATTTCCTATGGTAGTAATATTGTTTATAAAAAAAATAATTGGTTCTGTTGGAATTTTCAATCTGTTTACTTCCTAAATTCATTAGAGCACCATCAGATAGGGTGATAACTTTTAGGCCATGCATATATTTTTGTATTTATAAAATTTTTTATACCGTAAAAGATTTGCAATTATTATTAATGAAATCTAAATAAAATTAAAATATTTTACATTATTTTTGTTACACTCTAAAAAAAAAAATATGTAATTTTATCTACAAACCATGAGACACTATAATGGGTAGTATTTCTAGATATAATTACTCAACTGCTGTAATTTTAACATAATTGTTTAAAAATACATAATATCAGAACTATTACAAACATTTTCTAATATTATATTACCAACGGGATGAAAAAGTACATATACATGTAATATTACAGTTTTTTTAGTAAATTTACAGAACTTCAGTCAGGAATTTTCTATAAATAACTAAAATTTGTTTAGTTTTGTAATATTATAGTTGGTATAATTACATACATTTCTAAATTTACAAAAAGGATGTATTTTGAAATGAATGAATTACACTTAAAAGCAGATTTTTTTGCAAATAATTATTATACATAAAATTAAAACAAATTTGAATTCCTATAGTTTTCGAGATTTTTAAATTTTTATTCATAAAATGTGCTCAATTTACTATTGCCCCTTTCTTGACACCATTTTTTTTTATCGTTTTATGCTGGTCACATACGTGTGAGTAAATATTTATAATTCTTCTGGAATACAGACTTATTCTGTCACCAAATGTGTGTAAGATAAGATAGTAGAATACCTATATATTTTGGTAGTTTCAAAAAAATCCTATGTTTATAAATATTTGTATGCATCGCACAGAACTATACTCGTAAAATATTAGACTTTGTACCGGAAATACACGTTTTAAATCTAAAACGTTTCTTGACACTTTTCTTTTCAATTAAAACGGAAATTTATAATTTGCAACTATGATGTTTTTAAACATTTTTAAATATTTTTATTCGTTAAAAATAACGGTTCGTTAAAATGAAAAATCTTGGATCTCGTAAGAAATTTCGTTTTCAATATATATAGAAAGATTTCTTACGAAAAATGCAGAACTAAAATTATTATCAGTTCTAAAATTTAACTGCACAAGTGAATAAGAAATTAAATTCTTCTTTTAATGGAAAAAGACAGAACAGAAATGCGACAATTATGTGTTAAGTATTTTAAAAGCTTTTCATTATTATAATTTAAAAGTAAAACTATACATAAATTTAATTATAATACTTGTAACAAGTATTTTTTATTAACTAATTAATATACGAATTACAAATGACCAATTTAATGTTTAATAATAAAAATAGTATTTAATTTTTTCTCTTAATTACAAATTACTTGAAAAAAATCTTACAGAATTTCGAAATAAAATAAAATTAAAATTTAATTGGAGAAATTATTTTATCAGTTTGATCAGGTCTTCATTAAAGATAGAAAAACTAGTTTTTCATATTTTGCTACTTAATTTCTAGCTAATTTTTTCCTACTATCTAAACTTTAATATTAACTAATAAAGTTATTTATATTTATTTATTTAAACTTATTTCGTATCAGTATATCTACCATAAATATTAATAGATCATTTTTAAATCGAGATAGATAATTTCTAATGACTGGAATTTTGAATATATTAGTTTTTCTTTGAATTATTGAAACTAATTAAATTGTGATAAGAAACGTTCTAAGAAAGATTTTCAGTCTCCATAAATTGCTTGATAAATTTATCGAAATTAACATAGTGAAATATCTTTCCGAACTCATTATATTAAAATAAATCAGTTTTTGGTTTTAGTAAAGCCAAATTTTATTGAAATTAATGCCTTCACTGATCTAGTTACTTGTATTTTGTTACCTAGTAACTTGTTTCCATGTTTTATTTACTGAAAATATCATTTGTATCATTTTTCCTGATGAAGATGTACTATGAGTATGTCTAAACGTAGATTATCGATAAATATTAATACAGAACTACAACCTAAGACCGGTTTATTTTAATATCGAAATTAAGTCTCACACAAATACATTTTTTTTTCTACATCTGTCAAATAATATATTTATTATGTTTGTACAATATTTAAGTTTTTCTAACATTTTGAATCAAACAAATTTTGGAAGTACATCACTCAAAGTGGTCTTAAGTTTTATAATTTAAATTTAAATTAAAATAATTTGCAAATTTATTAATAGTAATTACTATTTTCTATTTATAGATTATTTGTAATTATATTACTTTCATAATAAAACATGTATTTGGAAAAAAAATCTGTAAAAAAAAACAAGAGCCTAAATTGTCACAATGCCAAATGTTTGATATCGCGACACGACAGCATCGCCTAACCTAGTCTGTTAATGAACCTGACTGGAAGACGAAATGAGTTAAAAACCGCTCCAAAAGTTAAACTACACAGCACCCATCCACAAACACACGCATACACACTCACGGTCCGGTCCTAGTGGGGGAAACCCAAGCAACATGCTCAGCCAAACACCACCAGCTTAGTCGTTTCGCAGCCGTCATGGCTATACCACGTTGCTATGTTTAACTCTCCCATCGACAATGTTCCGATTGACGGTCTGCGTCATTCTGTTGACGCTCTTCACGTCCATCCATGGCTACACCGTCTTCTATAGTCGTGAAGATGTTATTGTCAATGGAAGTGTCGCTCATGCAAGAAACCCAATTGGTACTGCAAATTTTTCCAGCTTTACCAATCTCTCCGATGCGGAAAGTTTACGAAGAAAACGTCTGGAGATGAGCACCGAATATTTCCTAGTGCCGGAGAAGCCTTCCATATCTACCACAGCTGCTACAAGAATTGCCAGACCTTCATCGACAATATCAGTTGCTTCGATACCATCGATTCCACAAAATAATCCAGAAATTACCACTACGATTATACGAAGCGATGAAAGCTCCTTCAGGAATGAAGTTTGGGTTGTGCCCGTATTGGCACTATCAGCCGTTTCAATGCTGATGATTATCGGATTTGAAGTGTTTGTTTTATGTAAAGCATGGCGGACTACGCCTAGTAGAAGACATCTTTTCCTTGGACAAATGCTACTGTTGGGACTATTTGCTTGTGCAGGACTAGGTGGTGTTCTGGCACTAGTACCAACTCCCGTGACCTGTGCAGTAGTAAGATTTGGTGCTGGAGTTGCCTATGCAGTTGTCTTTGCATCGTTATTGGTGAAGTGTGTCTTTCTGATAAGTTTAAATAGTGGTGTATATTTACCAGCACCTTATCAAGGATTATTGTTACTTTTTGCCGTTTTAATTCAAGTGGCAATTGGAGCACAGTGGTTACTAACCACACCGCCAAGTGTTGATGTAGTACGTGTCGATGATTTCATGGATAAACATCGAAATAATCATAAACTATTAGTGACAGCCGATGATATATCGAAATCGGTAATCTTGTGTCGTACGCCTTACATAGATATATTGTTCTCCCTGTGCTATGTACTATTTTTAATAGTGTTTGTCGCAATTTTAGCGGTTAAATCTCGCGGTATTCGAGACAATTATCGCGAAGCAACCTATATAGGACTAAGTGTCGGTTGTACGATTCCCATTTGGCTGGTATGGACCCTGAGTGGGCTGGTCGTGAATGAACGACATCGGGATGCATGTATCGCATTTGGATTGGTAATAACGGCCGGTGTAGTGTTTCTGGTGATGTTTATGCCAAAGGGCCGGCAATTGGCAGCCATGGGCAAGGACGGTGTGTTCCTTGAGGATCGTGAGGACCGGTTCAGTTCGCTGTCCAGGGCCGGATCGGGTTATTCGCCGTCGTTTTTTCATTTCAAGCCGGTTAAATATAATGGTGTTGGCGGGAAACAGCCTGCTCCGGCCACTATTACTACGCTCGGAGCCGGTAAGAATTCACTTATTTATTTATTTATACGCAGCATTTATATTGCACTGCTGTATTATAGGTGCACACTACTTTAATATCATTCATTGTTTATATATCATTTTATTTTCATCGTTTTTACAAAATAATAACTACAATATTCAGTTTCTATAACAATAATATATTATTCAAGTTTAATGCTGGAATTCTATACATATTTTATAAATCGATAAAATTAGATAAATTACATTAGTTTATTAGGTCAAATCATTATTATTTTTAAATATTTAGTATAACTTTTGTCTAATTTTATAGATTTGTAAATTCATAAAAAAGTTTTTATCACAATCATTACTCTGTTATTACATTGATTTAAAATTAATATGAAATTGTCAGAAACTGAGTGTAAATTATTTTTCTCATATTTTCTTTAATTTTTTTTGTATATAAAATGTATATTTGTATTAAATTTCTGATGTATATTAAAGAAACAAATCAACATTCTTTTTATTATTATTTTGATAATAAATAAAAATGACTGGCAAATATTTTCAAGTCAATTACCTACATATATTTTTTATAAATTTAATTATTATAAATGATTTTCAATCATTTATACTTGTCAAAAAAAAATTAGAAGTAGTTTATTCGTCCATCATTAATTATATATATATATATATATATATATATATATATATATATATATATATATATATAAACAAAAAAAACATTAAAAATTAATAATACAATTTTTAGATAAATGTATCTAATTCTGTAATTTCTACTGATATATATTATTTTATATTGTACAGAAATATATTGTACATTGTCTTTGACGGAAACCTTAAAAAATATTGTTTTTGTTTATGAATCTGCCAGAAAAAACACAATTAAACACAATTTCTTACTTGTTTTATATAATCTACAAAAAAGAAATCTTTAAATTTTAAATTACAATGAGATCAACTTGAAATACAGTTTAATTGGTAAATAATTTGAATTTTATAATATTCCTAATACAATAAAAAATAAATAAAAACAAAAAAAAGAATTTGAAAATCGTAAATATTTCAATTTATTTTTAGTAAGTAATAAATTAATTTGAACAAGTTATTCTAAATATTTGATAGAACAAGAATTTGATAACAGATTTTGTTGAACAAATTCTTGAAATAAAAACTTTATAAATATTAATTCATTCCAACTAAAAGTGCTTTTCAATTCGAGAAATAATTTTTGTGAATTATTTTAACAATTTTATTCTCTGTTAAAATATTTATACAAATGCTGGAACCTGCCCAATTCATTACTGTCTATTTTTATAAATTAGTAAACAAACCAAAAAAAAAAATGCATTAAACTACTAATAAATAATGTAATAAAATTAATCTTCATCAGTTTGGTTTTTTTTTTACGTGCGAAATATGATGTGGTATTGACCTCACGTCGAAAACAGATACTTGAAGAAACAAACTTAGTAAATCATTAGTAAAGTAACTAATTACTTATAGTTATAATTGAGCAATTTTATTTCATTAAAGTTTTATAATTGACGAGATGTTGTTGGTTTTTATCTTTTGCACTCTAACGTTAAAAATTTCCAGTGAAACTACAATTACATTCAACTTGTATTATTATTATTATTATTAAATTAGACAATTAAAAAATTTGATTTAAATTTACTGTAATAGCTAACTGTTGTTTATTTTTCATTGTATTTTAATTAGTTTGTTTTAGCAACAAGTGCAAGTGTATATTAATTAAAATAATGTTGTTGCTGTAACCTGTCAAAAAGATGCGACTTTCTTGACTTCTTAATTGTAATGATTTTATAGCATCGAGATAAAATGCAGGGTAAATTTCAAAAAAAAAATCATAACTTCACGCCAAAGCATTGTAGGTCCTTGAAATTAAGCGAAATTTATGTCGAATTGTTTGAATTTTTACGCCCTCTTGGTAAATTGAGTCGAAAAAATATTGTCTTGTCAAAGTTTGACAATTTTTAAGTCAAATCATGTTTATTTTTGCGGAATGGTTCAACTGGTTTATCATCTTGCATGACCTTAAAGATGACTTCAAATTTTTTGCCTGCAAAATTTCATTCAATTCCGTTCAAAATCGGCCAATAGTGCCTATTGGTCTGACGAAGCTATTGTACAGCAAAACTAATCACCAAAATAAATATTTTTGAAACAAAAAACCGTGGAGTTATTATTTACATATCATAATGAATTTAAAATTTCAACAAGTAAGAGCAGAGATCATAGAAGAAATAATATATTTTTCGAAAAGAGTGTCTTCTAGGACTGTCGTACCAAATATGATGAACATATGAATTAAACTTGCAATTAAATATTTTGATATTGATATAGATGCTAATGATATTAGCATACATACATTACAGAGATATACAGATTAATCTACTAAATCATTTTATATGAATCATTGTATATTATTATTTAAACCTGGGAATCTTTTTTTTTTTTAATAAAATACTTGCTATACGCAACGAAAATTAATATTAAAACATATGGGTATATAATAATTATTGCTAGAAAAAAATTATTATACTTTTAAATGAAAAACTGAAAACAGATGAAAGAATGGACCGTAAAATATTTAAATATTTATTATTTCTGAGAAATATTATTAAATACTATTAGAATCACAGAGAAAATTTAACACATTTGTTATTTAAAATTGACTTTTTTATGCGTTATCGGCTTGTATTTATTTAAATTTTAGTATAATAAATAATTATTTACAATATTTTAATATTTATTTTGTAATACTGTGTATATGTTACCTTATTTGTTTCAAATAGACAGAAGCACACTTCTTTTAATTTATATACATTTTACAAAAATATAAGTTATTATATATACATATATGCAAAATATTCAATTTTTGTTTTAAATATTATACATGTAAATTTAATTTATTACAGTTACTTAAAATTCTTATTCTTTGTATTTTAATTTATTGAGATGCACGTAATAACTATGGCCCGTATTCCCACATGTTTTGTTTATAAAAAATTGCTTATATTTTTTGCCTTAAAACAAAAAAAAAAACGAAATTATATCTACTAAATAGAATTGTTAATTAATTTTAAAAAAAAATAAATTACGCATTTCACAAAATTTACAAATTGTAGTTAAAAAAACACATTTAAAAGGTTAAATCTAGAAAAAAACGCAAATTAAAACTGCGATCCATTAAATTTACGTGAAATTAAAATAGTACAATAGTATAATTTGGATTTCACTTCGCCAAAAAAAATTGACAAAAAGAAAACTTTTTTCTCATAGGATTTCTGTATCTATCGTACAAAATTTAACCTTAAAATTAGATATAAACAAAAACTTTTTCTTAAATTTGTCATTCAGTAAATTACCTATTTTGTCTACTTATAATTGTAGCAAAGTAAGACAATTGATAGTCACAAAAAGTCAGTTAATAATTTATTATAATATCACAATTTAAAATTAACATCATGTTTTTAAAATCAATAGTATTTTTTGTCTAATATATTTACCAGTTTTGTATATTTACACAAAGTAACATATATTTTCTAATACAGTAAAACACGCCAATTAGTCATAATATTTAGTCACGATTAAGCATGTCTGTATTTTTATTTTATTAAGTCTAATTGATTTGTGTCCAGTCTAAAGTTGAAGTCACAACTAGGCAAAACGCTATTAGACCCAATTAGACAAAAAGTAACATATTTTCTAATACAGTCACGTCAATTAGTCATAAAATTTAGTCACGATTAAGCATGTCTCTCCATTAGAAAATACATGTTGCTTTGCAATGTGTCTAAATATCATTTATTTTAATTAAAAAATAGCCACAATTAAAGAACACTATTAGACATTCTACTCGTAATAGAGTAAAACACGCCAATTTGTCATAATATTTAGTCATGATTAAGCATGTTTTTATTAACTAAATGTGTCTAACAACATACGACATCTCCATTAAAAAATACATGTTGCTTTGCAATGTGTCTAAATATCGTTTATTTTAATTAAAAGATACCCACAATTAAAGAACACTATTAGACACTATTAGACATTCTAATAGAGTAAAACACGCCAATTAGTCGTAATATTTAGTCGTTATTAAGCATGTTTTTATTAACTAAATGTGTCTAATAACATACTACATCCTCATAAACAAAAAATCTACACCAATTAGTCATAAGTTGAGATTAAGCATGTTTCTATTAGAAAATATATGTTATTTCTCTGATAGTAACTAAACCTATGTACGTCCAGCCTTATTTTATAACTTACAACATATACACGACATCCATATATAAACAAAAAAGCCATTTACTTAAATTCATCACAAAACTGTGATTATACCATTAAACTAAGAAACAACCTTTTAAGACTCTCTCGCTATATATATAGTTTAGCCGAATGCAATTCGTTTCGCCTGATGTTTAAATGCTGCGGCTTGATGCTGATGATGTTGAAGGCAAGAGAGTTACAGTCTTGACCGAGATCTGTCTGCAAGGCAGCCAAAGTGTGTGTGTGTGTGTGCGCGCACTTGTGTACACACATACCCTCACGATGGCAAATACAAGAGAGTGCGTGTGTGTGTATGTGGATGTATGTATAGTATGCAATTACGCACGCGTGTGCACGATTTAAGTCCTAATCGTTCGATTAAAGTGTTCATTTACACCGGACAAGTGTTAGGAGAAGGTCGGGCAAAAGATTGCACGTATGATGGGGATTTTTTTTTATTATTATTATGTATATACTGTTCGATGACCACTAGCCAATCCATTTAGCTTGAAATGATATTGATTTGTATACAGCTTATAGTAATAACACAATAAGAATACACTGTAAAAAAATCGATGTAAATCTACATGGTGTATGACTGTATTTTTACCACGCTTATATTAACTCACTCTGTTGTTGTCGCGGTCAAATTTTGTAACCAATTTTTTGACCACTTCCTATCATTTGATCTCACTGAAATTTTGCATGTAGTTTCATTCCAGGAGACAACACAATATTATATAAAAAAAAAACCGATTACAAGATATGACACGCTTATATTTATTTTTTTAATACAACTAATGACATCTGTCACATGAACTATTTTTTTTTTGTTCAATTAACAATTGAATAATGTAAATGACAAATAACTAAAAAACAGAAAATAAAATATATAAAAAAAACTTTTTTAAAAACCACGTTTATATTTAAATGCACTAAAAAGAGGAAAATAAATTTTTTCCTGGTTATCCAAAAATTTTAGAAAGAAATAAAAGCGTGGAGCGCTTAATCATCATTGCGAAATATATAGTTTCCTGGCGCTCCACGATTTTATTTCTTTCTAAAAATTTTGGATAACCAGGAAAAAATTTATTTTCCTCTTTTTAGTGCATTTAAATATAAGCGTGGTTTTTAAAAAAGTTTTTTTTATATATTTATATAATTTTCTTTAATTAATAATTTAGTTTTGTAATCTAGTTACTCGTATTTTGTTATCTAGTAACTTGTTTCTATGTTTTGTTTATTAATTATTTATGTCATTTGTATTTTTTTCCTGATGATAATAAACGGGGAGTATATCGAAACGTCAAATTTTAATTAAAAATTATACAGAACTTAAACCTAAACCTTTTTTATTTTAATATAATGAGTTCTATTATTTTAAAAAAATAAATAACTTTGAAATATAAAATCTCAATATTTTGAGTATTATTATATAAAATTTCACAATGACAATATGAACATTTATTTATTTGTTCAAGGTTTATTAAAATAATTTTAACTTTAATAAACATTAGAAATGCAATTGTACTTATTTTTAAATCCAGTTGTGTATCTAGAAAATTTTAAATGTAATTTAAGAAAATTTAATATATGTTCTGGAAGAATAAAACAAAGTTATTTGTCTTTCTAGATTTAATTTTAGATAAATAATTACTGTTATAAATAATACTGTTGACTTCCATGCTCGACTGATTTAAGACATCAAACTAATGCCACTTGTAACTTAATAAATACTGATACTGGATTTAAATCCCAATTCAAATACAAAATATTAAATAATGGACTAAGCCAACTACAAATTTGTATATTTTGAGTTAAAGCCACTTTATTGAAACTAGAAGTTACTGTTGATTACATAATAAATACTTTAGCTAAAGTCAACTTTAAACTGACTGTTACTTTATTTACAAAACTGGTGTGGCACAAACTCTTTCTAATATCCCGAAATAGATGTAAAGTTACGCGCGTATTATTTTTATGTCAAACACTATCATCTGTTACCGGGTATATTTGTCCTTGAAAGTTTTTAATTAATTGTAAAAATATATATTTACTACATTTTTATGTACTTTTAATAGTAGACTTTCAAAAATTACTGCAGTAAATTTCATATTATTATTATTTATATACTAGAAAAAAAAAATTACATTTTTGATCTACATACCTACTTTTCTATATTTGATTTTAGCCAAATATTTAAAACAGATCAATTAGCCAATAAAAAAGTCATTTGAACTAGTTGAAAATTGTGTTGGTGTCTAACTTTCGTTAGTCAACTGTCTGTTTTTTCGTCTATCACGGCACATGTGATGTTAATAGAGAAATTTTTTTATCTATTTCTGATATTGCCTCAAGCTTCATCTTGTTTATTACTATACATCTCTTAGGATATCTTTAAGTTATAAGAACTTAAAAATCATGATTTAATTTTTTTTTAAGTCTATTAGTGTGTGTGTATGTTTTAATAAGTGTTGAATTTTTTATTTGCTCTTTTAAGTTATACAATACTCGATTTAAAAGTCACAAAAAAACAATGATGATAAAAAATCTACTGAATCATGAAAGGTGTATATTGTATACATAAAAAAGTGAATTAAAATTTATAATTGAAAGGATGATGTAAGATCCCAATAATTAAAAGTATATTTTTTCATGAATCATTTTAAAAATCAATTTTTTACTTAACTTAAAAATGATAGCATTTATATTATATATAAAAAACCTGTGTGTATATTCTTTTGTTTTGTTTTTTTTTTTTAATTACAGTGCGTACATGGTTTTTAGGTTAAAGTTCTGTATTAATATTTATTTATAATCAACGTTTCGACGAACTTAACGTCCGTCTTTATCAGAAAAACTGATACAAATGGCATTACAGTAAATACATAGAAACAAGTTACTAGGTAACAAATAAATATTGTGATCTAGTTACTTATATGTTACCTAGTAACTTTATACAGAACTTTAAAAAATTAACACTTTTGGCCGTTACTTTGTGAAACTTGCTTGTATTTAAACATTAAGCTTTATTTAACGAAAGTGGCTATTTATACATACGGTATGTATACGTAATTGGCTATTTATACATACAGTATGTTTACACAATTGGCTATTTAGGATAGGTTAGGTTAGTAGGTTAGTTTAGGTTTTTTTTTCTTTTCAGATATGTATAAATAGCCAATTGCGTATCCATACCGTATGTATAAATAGCCTCATCCTTATTTAATTACAGTTTTCCTAAAATTTGTCAATACTAAAATATAAGTTACTACCTAATTATAATACCTATACAATAATAATAATAATAATAATTTATTAATAGCTTTGGGAGCTTTAAAGAAAACAAATACATAAAATATTTTACATTATAAAATACATAAATATGAATACAAATATATGCGACACTAAATAACTAACTTGTTTTATTCAAATAATGTTGTTTAATTTTAATTTTGATAAAATGTAGTGAAGAGCATATTTTTATAAATTCTGGTAGTTGATTATATTCTTGTAACTCTTTGTTAAAAATATTATTAGCTGTTACAAAGGAAAAAATTTGATGTAATATACACAGTTTGATAATGACAATATTTGTCGAAACTGCAGTCACAATATATGTGTATTTCAGTGAAATTTTCAGTCATAAATTATATTTTTAATTATTTTATTACAGAACTGTAACCTACAGTAGTTTTATCTAATATATTAAGTCTGAAAGATTTTTTACTATGCCAAATCTATTTATTTTCGAATAAATCAAAACATAGGTTAAATAATATTAGAATAACGACCTAGATTAGTAATACAATATACATATATAACAAATAAGTAAGTGTTAAAGGTAGATTGTTGATAAAAACAGTAATTTTGCTTATCGAACATTAAGTCTATGTGATTGTGTCAGTGACATTGACCGTGACATAGCGTAGAGCGTGCGAGACATATGTGCAGAAATGTGTACACGTAACATACACAGACACACGGCTATCATGTATATAGGAAAGTTTATTCAAGTGAATGGAACGTAAAGATCTTTCTCCTAGAGTATGGATTTAATCTCTTAAGTATATATATTAATTATACTTGAAAGGGGATACCAGCCTTGTGTTTGTTTTTAATTAATTTGTTAAAATATATTTTAATGATGTTAAACATAAATTATTTTGAGTTTCTTAAATATTTAACAGTACACATATTTTAATAAACTAGTCAGTTTTATACAAAACATATGTTAAATGGTTTTAAGTATTTGCTCTAGAAATTTATCATTTTCTAAATACTTTATTTAATAAATATATAATTAACGAGGAAGAGAAACCACTTTATTATATTAATTCAAAGCTTAAACTTAAAAAAAAAAATTAACCACTAAACGAATCCCTTCAAAATCATTCACATGTATACAGTGTGTAAAGTGATGAGGTTTCCTATAGGGAAAAAATTTTAATATGAGTTTTATGAGAAAAACTTGTTCTTTAGAAAAAATTTTGCTTCTATCAAAACCCCTAATAGTCAAAGAAAAATCCAGTAATCACTTAAGATAAGATCAAAAACTTGATATTATGTCGAGTTGTTGATTTTAAATATGACTAACAATAAGTCCGAATGTTACATCAGTATCGTGTTACCCATGGATTACTTGTTAATAATAATAATAATTATATTTTAGCAAATTAATAATAATAATAATAATTAAAAAGTAAGTCTCTTGTATGACAAATATTTTTAATATTTTTCACACGATACTGATGTAACATTCGGACTTGGTCATATTTAAAATCAACAACTCGACATAATATCAAGTTTTTCATCTTATCTTAAGTGATTACTGGATTTTTCTTTGACTATAAGGGGTTTTGATAGAAGCAAATTTTTTTATAAAAAATAAATTTTTTCTCATAAAACTCATATTAAATTTGTTTTCCCTATAGGAAACCTCATCACTTTACACACTGTATATTTTTTGAATAAAACATTCATTAGACATTCGCTCAATATGACCAAACCGCATCTAAACCAACTTTTGCAACAACATTTTTCTTCCAATTTCACACTCATTATACACTAATCTATTTCGTTCCAGATTCCCTAGTATAAACTGTATAAATTCATTTCAATACATATATTTTACTAAAAAGTAGTATTAGTTCTATTAATTCTAATAGATATTTAAAAACATTAAAACTTAGTCGACATCTCATCTCAGCTAAAGATATCTTTACGTGCAAGTATAAACTTTTAATATGAACAAATATGGAACACTTTACACACACATATATATATATCAATATGTATGTATGTCGGTATATACGTAATATTTGCAACGGTAAATCTTATACGCAAACGAACCGCGAGAGAAACTCCATGCAGCAGAAATATTTTAATAAATAATAATAATAAACTTGAAATACTTGAGTCTACCATATACAAGTACATAGAATTCGCTACTTTATTTACTAGCTAGCAGTGTTTCAGTACTACCAACTGTTGACGAAAAAAATTCATAAATAAGGCGTTGCAAAAACAACAGCTGCACTATATAAGTCATACTGTATAATATCGATTGATTGTCAATTTCTTTTACTCTTGTTTCATTTTTCATCTTTCTCTCTCTGTCTGGCGATGGTGTTATGTTTTTATTATTTACAATTATTTCTGTTTTGTTCCTTAATCGGAAATTAAATAAATGCCTATGTATTTTAAATACTTCTTACATTTTTGACTTATAAATAAATAAATTTCTGAATTGTCATTTCACAAATAGTAAACATGTATCATAAGAAATATACAGACTAAGATACTAAAATATAATTGTGTTGCCACTAATTAATAATAACAAAAAATCTAAAAAAAAGTCTATTATAATGTCTTAATTTTCTGTGCTAAGTTTCATAGCATAATATGAATATTTCGATACGCTTGTAAGAATAAAATATATTATAAATTTTAGCAGCTCAAAATTATGAACAATTTGTCACTAATTTGCAATAAAATAAATAAACCTACACAGCGAATTTTCAAAAAACATAAGACAAAACTTATTTTTATAATTTAACTGCAAATAGTAAGATTGTTACATTTGTAATTATTTTAATGACATTATTTTCCGAACAAACTATAACGTTGAAAATAACACAAGCTAAAACGAGAAACATTATTATTAAATTTATATTCTAGAAAATAACTATTTTATTTCTCTAAAAAAAATTTCATTGCTTATTTTATTTATAGCTTTTCCAAGAGTTCTAACAGTTTTGCTTGTTATGTATTTCTAATTTCATTATTTTATTAAATTATATATAATTACAGTACTATATATAATGTATGTTATTAATGTTATTATAGTTCTAGATAATTTGTAATAAATTATGAAAAATATCAATTTTTCTTCAAATTTATATTTGTAATTATATCGAATCCATAAACTTTTAACAACTATAATTGAACCAAATCATTACTAATTTGTCATAGTTAAATATGACGAATGGGGTGTAATTCTGAACAAATCTATAACATTATAGAATGTTTTATCTTTTTCTAGCGAACAGAATTAATTACGATATACGATTTAAAATAAATCTAATTGATAGTAAAAATTAATTACTTATTTCATTCTCAAAACATATTAGTTTATTATTTATGTTTTATACAGTGTGATTGATATTGGAAAATATCTCTATTAAAAATTAGAAAATAATGTATCATAGAAAAATTTTAACTATTTAATTTTTATCACTTTGATTGAAAGGAAAAAGGGTATAGTTCTAAGCATGGTCTATAATATTATCAAAAATTAAAAATATATATATATATATAGAAATTCTTTGTATATTCTCAAATTTTGTGATCGCAACACTTTCTAGACCATTTATCCGATTTGTACAAAATTTTTAATTTATTAAAAATCTATAATATTTTATGATCTACACTGTTCAAAATAATAGGGTAAAAAAATAAAAAAATTTGAGGGTAATTGAATTTGTAGCCTTATTAGTGCAAAAAATTGCCCTGCTCTTGTGTATTTTAAAATATTTGACTTTTTACCTTGATGGAAGGGCAAAAAATACGAAAAATAAGGATAAATAACTGCCTTTTTACCCTTTTCTGGGATAATAAAGTACTCTTTTGAATTTACCTATTTAGGGTAATCATATTTACCCTTTTTAGGGAACGGACTTATATAGACACTAATAAGGGTATTTTTTTCGAACAGTGTAGTTACTTATTTTGTTACTTAGTAACTTATTTCTAAGTTCTGTTATTTACTGTAACGTAACTGTAATTATTAATAAATATTAATACAAAACTTTAACCTAAAGTAATTTTATTTTAATATAACGAGTTCTGAAAGATTTTTTACTATATTAATTATTATTATACTATCAAGCAAAGCATATACATATATTCTACTTTTATAAACAAAAAATTTTTTGTTTTCTGTTTATGCAAAACTATGTTTTTTGTTGTTCCTGCTATTATTCTTGTTAACAATATAATATATGATTCAAATAATTTGCTAAATTTTTTTTAATCACTTGAAACGGTATTTGAAAGCCATTATACTTTTTTTCGTTGTTGTTACTCTATATTAATGTTCAGAAACAGGAAAATTGATCACTTACAACTCTTTTCCGGTTTCATATTTGACTAACTTATACACAAGGACGTTGTTCGCTGTAGATTTCTATCAGCGAGAAGTACATTGTACATATTTACTATTAATTACAATAATAAACACATTCAAACTTTATAGTAAAATGCTAATTTAAAATTAAAAATAGTTTTTTTACCACTTTGACTGCAAGGAAAAGTGGTATAGTGTTTGGTACGGTGTCTGCAACATTTTCAAAAAAAAAAAAAATTGTATAGAAATCCTTCATATAGCCTCTAGATGACGAATCCGAACTTAGTTTATGTGGATGTATGGATGTGCGTCGTCAGCTCGCTCGCTCGGTCGTAAGTCAAAATTTTGTGACCGCAACTTCACCTAGACGGTTCAACCGTCTAGGTGAAGATAAATTTTCAAGATAAATTTGTCTAGTACCCAAGATGGTCAAGTAGTTTTATTTTTTTCCAGTAATGCCAACTTTCCGAGAAAAAAATTACTAAAGTTTTTAAAAATTCATTGTGGTTACATTATTTATCCGATTTTGATCAAATTTTCAGAAAAAATTTCCTTACTGCTCCCAATAATTATATAATTTTATTAATATTCAGTGTTGCCAACTTTCCGAAAAAAAAATTACTAAATTTTTTAAAAATTTATTATGGCCATGTTATTTAACCGATTTTACTCAAATTTTCAGAAAAGATTCTCCTAGTATTCATATAATTTACGTAATTTTAACAAAATACAGTGTTGCCAACTTATCGAGAAAAAAAACACAAATTTTTTTAAAAATTCATTGTGGCTACATTATTTATTCGATTTTGATCAAATTTTCAGGAAAGTTTCTCCTAGTGCTCACATAAATTATAATTTTATTAAAGATATTGTATTGCGAACTTTCCAAGAAATGCCAAAGTGGTTTATATATGAGTTTATCCATATACTTCTAATCTTGTTTTTTTATAGCCCGATCTAACTAATACTTTTAAAGATATAAGGTTGGTAACATATATCAAGTTAGTCGCGCGTCTCATAAAGCGATTAACGATTTGTGCCACATCCTTTTGGGTACATGGCGTGATTGTGTATGTATGTAACTCTAATACTAATGCAATAATTAAATATGAAACAAATAAAAAAAAATATTTGTAGCTATTTGACCTAGTGTTAAAACCTTCATTTAACAAGATTAGAAGTATATGGATAAACCCATATATAGACTACTTTGACATTTCTCGGAAAGTTGACAACACTGTATTTTAATAATATTATAATTTATGTGGGCATTAGGAGATACTTTTCTGAAAATTTGATCAAAATCGAATAAATAATGTAGCCACAATGAATTTTAAAAAAATTTTGTGATTTTTTCTCGATAAGTTGGCAACACTGTATTTTGTTAAAATTGCATAATTTATTTAGGCACTAAAAAAACTTTTATGAAAATTTGATTAAAATCGGTTAAATAAAATGGTCATAATAAATTTTTAAAAATTTAACTATTTTTTTTCTCGGAAAGTTGGCAACACTGTATTTTGTTAAAATTACATAAATTATATGAATACTAGGAGAATCTTTTGTGAAAATTTGAGTAAAATCGGTTGAATAACATGGCCATAATAAAAATTTTAAAACTTTAGTAATTTTTTTCTAGGAAAGTTGGCAACACTGAATATTAATAAAATTATGTAATTAATAGGAGCATTAAATCTTTTCTGAAAATTTGATCAAAATCGGATAAATAATAAAGCCACAATGAATTTTTAAAAATTTTAGTAATTTTTTTCTCGGAAAGTTGGCATCACTGGAAAAAACCAAAACCACATGACCATCTTGGGCACTAGACAAATTTATCCTGAAAATTTCATTATAATCGGTTGAACCGTCTAGGAGGAGTTGCGATCACAAAATTTTGTCTGACGACCGAGCGAGTGAGCGAGCTGACGACGCACATCCATACACCCACATAAACTAAGTTCAGATTCGTCATCTACAGGCTATATGAAGGATTTCTATACAATTTTTTTTTTTTTTTTGAAAATGTTACAGACACCGTACCAAACGCTATACTACTTTTTCCTTGCAGTCAAAGTAGTAAAAAGATATTTGATACGTTATAACTTATCTTATATATGTCAGGATAGAATGTAATTAAATCTTTTAGCATAAATTAAGGAGGTGCTGTAAAGTGAAATTATAACAAATCATTTGTAAAAATAGTAATTTTTGCTCTCGTGACCTAGCGTTAAATGCTCTCTTGGGAACTTGTTTATTTTCTTGCGTTTAACTTAAATTATTCTTGATTATTGTCACCAAAGTGGGTTAATGTTGCTCGGACGGAATTTATTTTACACCAGACATTTATCAAATTTTATTATCTTCATATAATTTTATTATAAACATTTTCTTTTTTTGTTTTGTTAATTTTTACTACTTTGACTGTAAGGAAAAAGTAGTAAAGCGTTTGGTACGGTGTCTGTAACATTCTCAAAAAAAAAAAAAAATTATACAGAAATCCTTCATATAGCCTCTAGATGACGAATCTGAACTTAGTTTATGTGGGTGTATGGATGTGCGTCGTCAGCTCGCTCGCTCGCTCGCTCGCTCGCTCGCTCACTCGCTCGGTCGTCAGACAAAATTTTGTGATCGCAACTCCTCCTAGACGGTTCAACCGATTATAATGAAATTTTCAGGATAAATTTGCCTAGTGCCCGAGATGGTCATGTGGTTTTGGTTTTTTCCAGTGATGCCAACTTTTCGAGAAAAAAATTACTAAAGTTTTTAAAAATTCATTGTGGCTACATTATTTATCCGATTTTGATCAAATTTTCAGAAAAGATTTCCCTAATGCTCCCATTAATTACATAATTTTATTAATATTCAGTGTTGCCAACTTTCCGAGAAAAAAATTACTAAAGTTTTAAAATTTTTATTATGGCCATGTTATTAAACCGATTTTACTCAAATTTTCACAAAAGATTCTCCTAGTATTCATATAATTTATGTAATTTTAACAAAATACAGTGTTGCCAACTTTCCGAGAAAAAAATTAGTAAAATTTTTAAAAATTTATTATGATCATTTTATTTAACCTATTTTAATCAAATTTTCATAAAAGTTTCTTTTAGTGCCTAAATAAATTATGCAATTTTAACAAAATACAGTGTTGCCAACTTATCGAGAAAAAAATCACCAAATTTTTTAAAAATTCATTGTGGCTACATTATTTATTCGATTTTGATCAAATTTTCAGAAAAGTATCTCCTAATGCCCACATAAATTATAATATTATTAAAATACAGTGTTGCCAACTTTCCGAGAAATGTCAAAGTAGTCTATATATGGGTTTATCCATATACTTCTAATCTTGTTATATCAATTCTCGCAATTCTAAAGTAGAATAGTAGAATATATATAATTATATAAACAACTAAAATATTAATGATGAACAATTTTTTTAATGGGTATGGTAGTCAAATTTTTTTTGGAAAAGGTGTTAAAAACTAAAAAATAAACTTTTAAAACGATAATATCTTGATTATTATAAACTCGTTTAACGAAAATAATAAAAACATAAAAATCACTCAATAAAAATAGCGCAACAAATAATTTACTTTTTTTTTTTGAAGTTAATAAAACGCAATAAAATTTTATTGTTATTAACAATTACCGTTCTTGTTCACTACAAGAAGATAAATCAATCAGTTTGTACTAATGTAAAAAAGAAAAAAATATCGAAAAGCATTTACTGAGATAATTAAATGAATTCTTTTCTAGAGAACAAACACAAGCACATACCACCAAGATATTTAACCTCACTTTGCAAATGCCCTCATAAAAGAATATCTATCATACTTTTTATTGATTCGCATAAATCAAATTTTAAGTACGTTAACGTAATTTATATTCATATTGAATTGAAATTTTTATGTGTTATGCAGATTACAGAAACACTTTTTTTTTTAATTATATTCGTATACATATCTTAATAAACAGATTATTATAAATCAATACATACATACACAATCACATCCTATACCTAAAAGGGTGTGGCACAAACTCTTTCTACTATCTCAAATTTAGACAAGTAACTCTAGCTTCTTGGAAACATTCGCTCACACATTTCAATTTGATTGAATCAATGAAATTAAAAGAATCTGAATACAATGTTACGAATGAAATTGAAAACAGCTGTTTAATTTAAAAATTATTAATTGATAATTAATATTAATTATTATAATTTAGTTAGAATAAAAAAAAAAACACGAATATAACGTTTCAACATGTGTTGTGTATGTGTAGAAATATCAATTTTTATGAAATATCTAAATTGTTCAAAAAAAATTGAACAAAAATAGACATTCTCTCAATTTCTTTCAATGTTCAATTTTTATTGAACACTTTCATTGAATGGTAAATTATACAAAATTATACCAAATTATATATTAATGATCGACGATATTTAATGATCAAAGCACCGTACTGATGAGGTCCTAAAGACCGAAACATGTGTCTACGGTTAAACTGGTCAGTCATTGATGCATAGCCTAACAAGCCGATTCAATGACTGAGTATCTTGTGAAATTTTGGAAAAAATATAAAATCTCAATATTTTTGAGTATTATCAAATTATATATCTTTTTGCCTTAAGATCCACTAGCAAACGTATACCTTAAAAATTATTCACATATATATTCTTGTAACCAAACGTGCATTAGACATTCGCTCAAGATGATTAACAAAAATTTTTGCAACATATTTTTTTCAAGTAAAAATATATTTCATACAATCGTTTTCTGTAGTTTAAAAACTCGTTTTGTAGAAGGAGCATAACTCCAAAAAATAATATAATATATCAAAATTTGAAAGGACTTTATAAAATAATCAACAGAAAGCTGAATGAAAATCAAAATAAAAACTGTTTTAAGATTAGATTCTGTTTAATTATATTATATTATCAGGTCAAAATTTATTTTATTGATAAATTTTGACCTGATAAAGACAAGAGTTCAATCTCGTCAAAACATCGTTTTTTATAAAATAATTAAACAAAATTTAATCCTAAAACAGTTTTTATTTTAATACAATAAGTTCTGAAATTGTACTTAAAAATTGTACTTTGTTGAAGATGTACCCTAGCTAATCAATACCGGTAACTTTATTACTCACTCCAATACAAACATAAAACTATTACCATGGCAATGGGAATACAAACAAATGAAAAAAAAATAACACGGGAAACATTACAAATACATTTCACTCTAATACTAACAACCAGTGGCGTAGCCAGGGGGTGTTAGGAGGGAAGGGGTAAACTACCCCCCCCCCCCCAGAACTTAAACTAGCAAAAACATACGTATGTGAAATATGAAATATGTTATTATTTTACTTTCATTTTTATAAAAAAAAATGTTATTGCTCTTTATTTTGTATACAAATTATAGTATTATCTTTATTGATTAATATTATATCATTTCTTTAGTACCCCCCCCCCATGACAAGTTTCTGGCTACGCCACTGCTAACAACACTTATCTATAGTAATGTAGGCAATATAAAACCATCAGCAATAGATAAAATTATTCCTCAATTCGCGATTCCGTTAAATGTTTTATTTCATTAAATACATGCGCGCCATCGAGTTATAACAACTTATAGGTTAGATTCGTGAGAAATTAATTCGTATATCGTAACGTGTGTGTATGTGCGGAAGTCGCGAGAAGAATATTATTCGAGAAATAAGGCAATTCAGGAGCTTCTTTGATATTTATTTTTTCTTTGCTTTTCTTTTTCATTTATATGCAGATATAATTATATGTAGTAGTTGTATTTGAATATATATATATATATATATATATATATATATATATATATATATATACCGGGTGTCTACTTTTTTTTTGTTACATAGGGAATACAATGCTAAAATTTTCATTTGGTGATAAATTTTCCCCTAATTATTATAGAACAAAAGTACAAATACAAAAGTTGTTTAGAATTCAGAAATGCATCAAATGATGCCAAATTTATCAATATAGGATGTTCCGATCAAGAATTAGAAGCAAATTAAAATTTCCATTTTTGCGCTCTTTACATCAAAGTGCCATGGAAATTAAACAAATAATTTCATTTCTTCTGGAGTTTGAGTTTGACAGATCGTATTTATTTTATTGTTACGTTCTGTATTATTATTATTATTATTATTATTATTATTATTATTATTATTATTATTATTATTGAAAATAATGAATAAACTTAATGTAAATGAAAAGCTATTAAGTATAAAAAGTATTAAGTATTTATTATTTATTACAATGAAAGGGTATTTTACTCGGCTGTACACTACGTACTAGCTGTGGTTTTAAATTGTGAATGTCTCCATTATAATTTTAAGTAATTGTTTAATTTATTTATTAACTTCAAGTTATAAAAACAATACATTTGAATTAGATGACTGGCATTATGCCTAATATATTTATTATAATAATTTAAACTTATCCCTGAGGATGCTGTAAGTTGTGCAGTGAAACGTCGGATAAGAGTTTAATAAATAGTAAATAGCTGAACTCCGTAAAACTTTCTTTATTTATTACAATATTCAATATACCTATAAAACAGAAAAATTCATGAATACAAGATATAGGAGAACAAAAACGAAACTAACAATTTAAATTAAATGTTCAAATAAATCGCCATTAACTGCCAAACAAT
Source organism: Clivina fossor (assembly GCA_963966155.1). Lineage (NCBI taxonomy): Eukaryota > Metazoa > Arthropoda > Insecta > Coleoptera > Carabidae > Clivina > Clivina fossor. The sequence continues at coordinate 20,033,848 of OZ014561.1, read as the reverse complement.
AACCTAATCTGTTATAAAATTCGTGACGTACAGAGCTTAATTGTGTTTGTGTTATATTATTGCACTCTTCAACAATGGCATTTTTCAAATCAACAAGATTTTTGATATGTCGTTTATAAATTTTCTCCTTCAAATATGGCCATAAAAAGAAATCGCACGGTGCTAAATCGGGCGATCTAGCTGGCCAATTAATTGGACCACCTCTACCAATCCATGAATTTGGAAAACATTGATCCAAATATAATTTAATGTTGCAGCTGTAATGTGCCGGACATCCGTCTTGTTGATACCAGACAACATTATCTTGAGTTGCACACTCTTCTAACTGCGGACCAATATGATTTTGCAACATATCCAAATATTTTTCGTTGTTTAAATTATTTTCAATAAAAAATGGCCCAATTATACACCTGCCAAAAATTCCAGCCCATACATTAACTTTTTCTGGATATTGGGTACGTGTTGCTACCATTAAATGAGGATTTGTTTGGCTCCATATTCTAAAGTTTTGTGTATTAGGTTCGCCGTGTAAAGTAAACGTAGACTCGTCAGTAAAACAAATAGATTTCAAGAAGTTTCTGTCTAAATTGGATTTTTCCATAATAATGTTACTAAATTCGCTTCTAGCCATTTTATCCGCTTCAAATATCTCTTGGTGCGTGGAATATTTATAAGAATGATATTTTTCATTTTTTAGTACCTTATGTATTGTTGAAGGATGCAAATTTAATTCAGCACCAAGTTGACGCACACTAACATTTGGGTTTTCCGTTACACACAAAAGTATATTCAATGTATTTTCTTTAATTGCATTTTGATTTAAATTCTCCTCCTGATCTTCTGCGTTGATTTTTCTACAATTTTTACAACGTTTTAACACACTTCCAGTTTCTTCGAATTGTTTAATTATCCTACGAATAGTCATAGCGGAAGGTATGGGACGGTTTTCAAAGAAAGCGCTGAATAAATCTCTTACTCGTCGTATCGAATTTCCAGTAAAATACCATTTTACGCACTGAACTTTTTCATTTACCTTAAGTTTATTCATTATTTTCAATAATAATGATAATAATACAGAACGTAACAATAAAATAAATACGATCTGTCAAACTCAAACTCCAGAAGAAATGAAATTATTTGTTTAATTTCCATGGCACTTTGATGTAAAGAGCGCAAAAATGGAAATTTTAATTTGCTTCTAATTCTTGATCGGAACATCCTATATTGATAAATTTGGCATCATTTGATGCATTTTTGAATTCTAAACAACTTTTGTATTTGTACTTTTGTTCTATAATAATTAGGGGAAAATTTATCACCAAATGAAAATTTTAGCATTGTATTCCCTATGTAACAAAAAAAAAGTAGACACCCGGTATATATATACATATATATATATATATATATATATATATATATATATATATATATATATATATATATACATATATATATATATATATATATATATACAAGGTGTTCGTTTGCTAAGTTGATATAGGATAGGATATAGTTGATATAGGATAATATGCAGAATACTTCTTTCTGAAGTAAAATTCGGAGAAATACTGAGAATACTTTTCGATAGGGCATAAAAAGTTATATAATTTGGTTTTAGTTATTTGCTAGCATGTGCCGTTTAGGCACTAGAATTTTTTTTGATTTTTTTGGTTTTTATTTTTTTTCTCAAAAACTATAAGGTGTAGGAAAATAAGCATGATATAGAAAAATGCGGAATAATGAGTACTATAATTGAGTAAAAAACACCATTATTCTAAAAAGTAAAAAAAATTAAAAATTAAATTTTTTAAAATTTCTCAAGGGGGTACCCTTGGATTTTTTTCAAAATAAGACTTTTTTCAAAATTTGCTCAAAAAATCTGAAAAAATTCAGTAAAATAGAGAAAAAAAAATGCGGAATAATGAGTACTATAATTGAGTAAAAACACCATTATTCTAAAAAGTAAAAAAAATTAAAAATAAAATTTTTGAAAATTTTTCAAGGGGGTACCCTTGGATTTTTTTCAAAATAAGCCTTTTTTCAAAATTTGCTCAAAAAAATCTGAAAAAATTCAGTAAAATAGAGAAAAAAATGCGGAATAATGAGTACTATAATTGAGTAAAAAAAAACACCATTTTCTAAAAAGTAAAAAAAATTAAAAATAAAATTTTTGAAAATTTCTCCAGGGGTACTCTTGGATTTTTTTTCAAAATAAGACTTTTTTCAAAATTTGCTCAAAAAAATCTGAAAACATTCAATAAAATAGAGAAAAAAAATAGATACATAATAGCTAAGTAACTTTTTTCTATAACTTAAACTGATTTAGCAGAAAAAATTATTGAAAATTCTAAAAAACATCTTAGTATTTTCAAATTAGAATTAGTCAAATTCTTGTGACTAAAACGGCAGCCAGAATAAGTCTTTACTTTTGAAAATAACTTTTAAAAATAATTTAACTTGATTAGCCGTAACTTTGTGATACATTTTTATTTATTTATCTTATTTTAAAAATAAATCACAAACAACCCAACCCTGACTTGTACATCAATCGGGCTTCTTTGGATAGATTAAATTAACATATCCGGAAATGTTACTATTATTTTTATCGAAATAATAAGTGACGGCGAAGCGGTATCTTTTATTAATAGTGCAGCCAGTCATAATTAGAATAAAAATCACTGTAACAGCTACGTATACAGAGTTCATAAACCCTTTCGTTAGTTGCGCGATCTTAATTCAAATCTGATTCGATTTCCATTCCGCGCGTATTATTTAAATTGTAAGTGATGCTTGATGAACGAAACTGTTCGTATAGATCGTGACGCCGATTTCTAGGATACCAAATCCGTCGTGGTTGTTCTTCTTTGCCAAAGAGAAATAGAGAGAAAGAGAGAGATTATCTAATCGGTAAGCTAACGGGAACAGTTGAACACACACACACACACACACACACATACTGTGTGTCTCTTCGCGTTTGTTTTGATTCGAAGTCTTCCGATACCAATCGCAATTATTCAACATCTAACACAGAGCACCACTAAATCGCTGGTTCTTAATGATGCACGTCCTGTTCTTTGTTACACATTCACTGTGTTTTGTTTTTTGGTTTTTAGGTTAGTTTAGCGCGAAGATTAGGTTATGTTCCAGGTTAGATTAGGTTAGGTTAGGTTAGGTGATATAATGATGGTTACTGGAGTTATTGAAGTTTTTCAAAAATTTCAATTTCTCATCGAACCAGCGAAGCAAAAAATGGTCAATTTATGCTAGATAACGCGTAATTACAAGCTTATATCAGTTGATAAAATGTACCGTGATGGCCGTTTTGATCGTGAAATTAAAAGGAGAGTAAATGCTGGTTGTAAGGTTTTGGGTGCTTTGGGAACTTTTGCTAGGAATGTAAATGTTTCCAAAGAAGCTACCCACGTTTTAGTATATACAATGCAGTTTTGGTGCCTACGTTGATGGTAGTGAATGTAACTCGATATTAGCATACATTAATCGCAGTGGACTAATATAGAATTAGTTTATTTTAATAAATTTATAAATATGTATTGGATTTTCAAATATTTGAACCTAGGACCTACTTATTTTACAAAAGGGAAGCTACCACCAATTATTTTACAGATAAATCTGTAAAATATGTATGTTTTACAAATTATTATTCGTAATTTTAACTCTTACTAACCGAATTAGTGAATTTTCAATTGTTTATTTTCTAAATTTGCTACACATTCCACATGTTAGAATAGTAAGTTAATAGGGCTTGAAATTTTAACTCTTTGAAAAGGTATAAAGGCTAACTTCAATTTTACTGCTTTAATATGGATCAAATTTTCAATAGTAGCTTAATAAACATGTTTTAATGAATATTTTGAAAATTTTTAAATTTTAATTTTCTATAATATGTTTTTTTTTTTCTATTTTAATGATAGACTTATTTTACTTGTGATTTAATATTTTCTTTTTTTCATACATACATACATACATACATATACAATCACGCCATATACCCAAAAGGGTGTGGCTTTAATATATATAATCACTAATATAAGAAATTTATTTTAATAATTCAATTTTTCTTTTAAAAAATATATTGATGTTAGTTGCTAAATCTATCACATCATCACTGAGTAGTACGTTTATATGAACTTTAATAAATTTCTTTAAAATGTTATGCAAGTTGCATAAAATAATGTAAATTGTTTTATACTTTTATTCTATATTTTATATAAAAAATCTGTAATACATATCAAATAAAACAAAAATTAAATTATTAAATAACTACTAAATTAGTCTTGAAAGACTATTTTTTTTAATATTTCATTTATTTTCAAACGTCAAGCAAAATTAGCAACATAAAATCAAATAATTGTTTTTTTGTTTTTTAATGTAAACGTACAATTTAGCAAAAATAATCATTGTATAAAAGTAGTACTTATTTGTTTGTAAATAATGACAAAATATCTACATGGAATTTTGATTTTAAACTATTTAAATATGAACTTATATAAAATTCTATGCAAATATAATTACGAAATATATTAGTTGTTTCATTCATAAATGAATAACTATAATTTTAATATGCCAAAATTAGAACATCGCTCAGTATTTAAACATTGTTTCCATTTCAATAAACATAAAAGTAATTACATAGCAATGTTTATATGTATTATTACGTAATTAAATTTTGCGTGCGCTGTAAATAATATTGTAATAAAATCATTAATGATATAATAATACATGCAACAAAAACGATGTAAATTTTTTCCGATTACTAAAGCGACGTATTGTTTCAAAAGTAGTTGCACTACTTTTTCTTGAAATATGACACTTTAATTTGTTCCATTATAATTTAAATTAATGTAGATCGATGTGGTAATGTTTAATTAATTATTCAATTAAAATTTTTGTAAAATTTTGTAATGAAAAGAATATTCTACTTACTTTATACATGTAAACTACTGGCATTTTCATTATATTTGTGGTGAATTTGTAAAAATATATAAATCATATTTAGAACTATTTACAAATTACATAATTTTTTAATTAGATCAAATTTAGAATATAATAAAATAAAACTGCTTTGGGTGTGTTTTGCGTGAGCAAAGGTTTCTGAATAGTAGGAATAGACGAGCTTGATTTCTAGATATTATGAATGTGGATGAAGCCAAAGTTGCTTGTCTGGATAGGGATGTTTCAAGAAAACTGATTTCGGAATAGTGGAAATAGTTTGTGCCACACCCTTCTGAGTACATGGCGTGATTGTGTATGTATGTAAATTATGAGTCAAACATATCAGTTTTTTAAGTATTTCTTTCGAAACTTAAATATTAATATATTATTGTTCGTCTGTCTACATTTGACAAATAAAAAACATAAAAATACTGTATAAAATTTCAATTCTTCTGTATGCATATGAGATGGAAAAAATATGATTAAAAAAAAAACTAATATAAAATTAATATGAGTTTTTTTTTGTTAGTTATTTGAAGTGTTTAAGACTCATAAATATGTTAATACACTTTTTTCAATCGTCGAAAATTCAAATCAAATTTAAATAACAGTGTAACTTTAACTTTAATTTAAAGTATATTTTAAAGTTATTAATTTGCATACAGTGTATTATATAAAGTATTGTACCGTTTCACAAATTATTTTGAATAAAACAAGACTTCTTTTTTGTTCAAGTAATCATTATTCAGATTTAGGCATATAAGTGATTGTTTATTCAAAACATGAAACCGTTTATACTGGGCGTTACAATTTTAACGGTAAGATTAAATCTCTAACTTGTTCTGTTGCTGTCTATCTATTAGAATTACGTTTTTTTTTATTATAATAATATAATAAAGTACAGTAAGAACTATTCCATTATAAGTATTATCTATTATTATAATAGAGAATTTGGTTGTATAAATCTGATAATAATATTTGTATGTTACAAGGTTTGTAAAACTGTATAAGGCCAGATAAAATATTTTGATAGTATTGGCAACCTTGCTTTTGTATGTCATAAGTATCATTTGAAAAATATTTGTACAATATTCACTGTATTCAAAATGGAAACTTGTAAAAAAAATTATATTACTTGTTTATTAATTTTTTATAGTTTTTAATAAGAAATTTAATTTAGTTTCTCATGTAAAATATATTTTTTTAAATTTATCTATAGATTTATAAGATAATATTAGGGCTGCGGAAAATATCGATATATTAATAATTTATCGATATATCAAATACTTTTTCCACTATCTAGAAATTAGTTTTCTCCAAACATTCCTATCCAGACATAGACTTCAGACATGGGCTTTAACTTCAGCCATATTCATGATACGACTCTTCTATTCCTACTACATACTTGGAAACATATGCTCACGCAAGCCACTTTCTCAATTATACCACCTCATCTACTCTTCGGACAACCACACAGTATCACATCATAATTATTAGAAACATTATAATAATAAAAAAGAATCCTTATAAATAAAAAATGTTTACTGTAAAATTTTAATTTTTAAATATATCTACAATGGATAACTCGAAAATATTCAAATTTTCTATACTTCTCAGAAAATTTGAGAATGCATTTATTAAATATAATATACTCATCAAAGTCGTAAAGATTGATGATTTTTTAAAGATACATATAAAAACCGTTAGATGTCAAGTATTTAATGATAATTGTTAGAAGTAATTAAAATCCGAAATTTACCGTTAAATTATCGAATACAAGGTAAAAAAAATGATTGCGATACGACAAAACATAAGCCGCTGTAATATTAACTAGTAGAAAGATGTAATTTACTTTATTAGTAAAACTAATTAAAACTAATTTCTCTTTAAATATATATATATATATATATATACAGGGTGTAACACAATAACTATTCCTAATTTTAACTGGAGTATCCTTGGCTCAGAATATGAAGATTTAATGCAAATCACTAAGATAAAATGTGGCTCCTTACTGAGCTACAGGGTGTTTTATATAAAAATTTAAAAACGATTTTTGCCCAGTACTTTAAAACTATTTGACGTATCCTTATCATACTTGGCAGGAAATGTAGGTACCGTACACCAAACTAAATTATGTTAAATAAAAGTTTCTGGCTACTGCCAGTGGCGTACAACAGGGGCAAGTGAGAGGTTGATCCTTCCTAAATTCTACGCCACTGGCGGAATTGTCATTTTAGCACAATTTTTCGATTCTCCAATACTTGCTGTGTAAAAAACATACTCTTCCTTTGTAACGATAAAGTCACTGTTTTTCGAGATATTTAAAGTTAAACATAAGCTGCACCTTTGAGATTTTTTCAAAATTTGCTCAAAAAAATCTGAAAAAATTCAGTAAAATAGAGAAAAAAATTAGCTACATAATAACTAAATAACTTTTTTCTCTAACTCATTCTGATTTGGCTGTAAATATTATTGAAAATAAAAAAAATAAAATGCAAAAAATATTAATTTTCAATAATTTTTACAGCCAAATCAGAATAAATTAGAGAAAAAAGTTACTTATTTATTATGTAGCTAATTTTTTTCTCTATTTTACTGAATTTTTTCAGATTTTTTTGAGCAAATTTTGAAAAAATCTCAAAGGTGCAGCTTATGTTTAACTTTAAATATCTCGAAAAACAGTGACTTTATCGTTACAAAGGTAGAGTATGTTTTTCACACAGCAAGTATTGGAGAATCGAAAAATTGTGCTAAAATGACAATTCCGCCAGTGGCGTAGAATTTAGGAAGGACCAACCTCTCACTTGCCCCTGTTGTACGCCACTGGCAGTAGCCAGAAACTTTTATTTAACATAATTTAGTATGGTGTACGGTACCTACATTTCCTACCAAGTATGATAAGGATACGTCAAATAGTTTTAAAGTACTGGGCAAAAATCGTTTTTAAATTTTTATATAAAACACCCTGTAGCTCAGTAAGGAGCCACATTTTATTTCAGTGATTTGCATTAAATCTTCATATTCTGAGCCCAGGATACTCCAGTTAAAATTAGGAATAGTTATTCTGTTACACCCTGTATATATATATATATATATATATATATATATATATATATATATATGTGCTTTTCTTGGCTTTTTTTATTTTGAAACTTAACATTTTTTACTTTGTTTAAAATCGATCTATGAATGTGCATGAAGCGAAAGTTGCTTGTTTGGATAGGAATGTTTGGAGGCGACTGATTTCGGGATGATGAAAAGAGTTTGTGACACATCCTTTTGGGTACATGGTGTGATTATTTCGATTAAACAAAAAATCGAAAAAAAATTCTATTACGTTCTTTTTTCCATTGTATGTTCATTTAATTTGCAATAGGTAAAATTTCCTTTCAAAGCAATACGCAAATATTTTGCAAGACTTTTATGCAAATATATGCTCGTAAAGTAAGTAAAGATTTCAAAGAAAAATTCGAGGCGTTAAAAAATTGTAATGTTGTGGATGTGTTCTTTAGTCATAGTTAACTGTTTTATCATTTCATGGACCAAAAAATCAGATAAACGCATGCTATTTTGTTTGTACCGTAAGCTGAATCCAAGTAATTTGCGTGTAATTAATTATTTAGAACATACCGTACTGTTTGTAGAAACGTTTTTATACGACTACATTTACATACATATCTTTACAACTCTACCGACACAAACCTAGGTCAGAGAAAAAATCGTCTGATTATTTTCGCATAGAACTACTTTTATAGGTTAATGTGAAATTTATAAGTCATATTTAATTAGTTAGTTATTATTATTTAAAGACAATATATATATATATATATATATATATATATATATATATATATATATATATATATATATAGGTATACACATAGTCCGATTGTCATAAGTTCGGTTTTAAGTTATCCAAAAAAGTAACTAACAATAAATCTATGACATCGTCACTGAGTACATTTATATGAGCTCATGATAAATATCTTTTTAAAATATTATACAAATTTCATAAAATAATCCTACAAATCTTTCTAATGCATGTTAAATAAAATAAAAATTGAATTATTAAATAATTACCAAATTAGTCTGGAAAAAGATTGATTTCTTTTTAAATATTTCAAAAGAAATTCAGAAAAATTTATTTATTTGCAACATCAAACAAAATTGACAAATAATTGTTTTTGTTTTTTTTTTTAATGTAAACGTTCAATTTAACAAATTGTATATAATTAATACTAATTTCTTTATGCAGTGTGTAAAGTGATGAGGTTTCCTATAGGGAAAAAAATTTTAATATGAGAAAAAAATGTTGCTTCTATAAAAACCCCTAATAGTCAAAGAAAAATCCAGTAATCACTTAAGATAAGAACAAAAACTTGATATTTGTCAAGTTGTTGATTTTAAATATGGCTAAGTCCGAATGTTACATCAGTATCGTGTTACCCATGGATTACTTGTTAATAATAATAATAATAATTATATTTTGGCAAATTAATAATAATAATAATAATAATAATTAAAAAGTAAGTCTCTTGATTTTGATTTTAAACTATTTCAATACTAATTATACCAAATTAAATGCAAATATATTTAAAAAATTATATTAGGTACATACATTTTTGTGTTATTAGGTTTGTATTTATTTTTTAATATTGTCGATTTAATTTTAAATATTTTATATATCGTACTAAATGTATATATAATACAGAAATTTTGTATAAAAAAATCAAAAGTTAAAGAAAATTGATTAATAAAATCTGTATTTGTGTATTGTTAAGCCATTATAAATTTTTTCTAATCTCTTGTCGATCTCAAAATAAAGGTATCTTGTAAATGTTAAAACAATCAATTACATAGGTAGTGTTTTTGAAGATAGCTTACATCATAATTACGTTATTTTACAGAATAACTAGTTAAAGTATCAAATAACAAAACTATTCTATAATTTAACTACCATAGATCGATATATTTTATGAAATAACTAGTTATTTGTTATTGGAATACAGAAATTATACGCTATAATAGTAACCATCTATAATACGATCTTAATATCTTAATTTTTGCGTTCAAATGTATTTCTGCAAAGTCTCGAGTAATACTCATCGTTAGTATGGGAAAAATTCCAAATAGTTACATACAAAGTACAAAAAATCTTACATATGTAAATAATGTAATGTAAATAAATGTAGGCGTGCGATCCTCGTTTGTTTTCCATGCAAAACTTACATCACGTCATCTGACATATGAAGATTAACACACCGTAACACTTCCTTCCTGTGCCAGAAATTCCAAACCTGTACAACTACTACTACTCTCACTGTGGAAATCGTGATTTTTACATTCGCAAGAGAAATATGTAAATAATACCGTTATTTTGTTTTCTTCTTTTAAATTTATCAAATATTTCTAGATTTTCAGAGATGTTACATACTTATAGTGGCGACAAGATAAAAAGCTAGGGACGTCATCAATTTTTGTCACTAGGCAAATAACGTCACTCACTACTATGATTATATGAGCTTCTCGCGTACAGCAGACAGGGGCATTAATGGCCCATTATTTTCCTTTTCTTGTTCAAAATATGAAATTAAATTGACAACTAACTGTTGACATCGCCTAGACCATCTTTTTGCCATAATAAATTACAAAAATACACATTCAAAATATAATGTCAAATGAACTAATATAAACGTACTGTGACTTTTGACATTGAAAATCAATACTGCCAAATATAGCTAAAATAAATAAGTTGATTTCGATAAAAAAAATTGTATATATTACATTTTAATTTGATTAAAATAACATACGTAAATAGTTTCAAGAAGATTTAGTTCATTATATGTAGAATAGAATAAAATTAATTTTGTTCATTAGTGACTTTCATGTTGTTAGGTTTTATCACGTGATTATGACGTACATACCTTTTATCTTGTCGCGACTATAACAATATTTGATACTTCTTCAACTCTTTCCACTATCCTGAAATTACTTTTCCCCAAACATTTTTTATCCAGACAAACAACTCTAGCTTCATTCACATTCATCTAACTTATCTCATACATGCTCTTCTATTCCTGTCACTTCAAAACTTTCGCTCACGCAATCCACTCTCTCAATCATACCAATCAATCTACTCATCGGACGTCCACTAGCAAACGTATACCTTCAAAATCGTTCACATATATATTCTTTAGACATTCGCTCAACATTTTTTTGTCAATTTCACAATCATCATAAACAATCATCAAAAAAAATTTCATTTCCACAACATTCATTTTTCTTTTATACTTTTGCAACCAAACCAAACATTCATTACCATACATCAACGTAAACAAATATTAAAATTATTTCATTTCAACTAATATATAAATATTAACTTGAAATTTATGTTACTTTTTAAAACTTCTATAGTAAAAGTTTAATAACAAAAACAAATTAAACAGAATTTAAAAACCAATTTACCGATCATTTTAATCTTATTATCATCATTATTATTTACATACATACATACATACACAATCACGCCATGTACCCAAGAGGGTGTGACACATACTCTTTTCATCATCCCCAAATCAGTCGCCTCCAAACATTCCTATCCAAACAAGCAACTTTCGCTTCATCCACATTCATAATTCCTCTCATACATGCTCTTTTATTCCTACTACTTGGAAACTTTCGCTCACGCAAGCCACCCTCTCAATCATACCACTCCAACTACTCATCGGACGTCCACACAAACGTATACCATCAAAATCATTCAAATAAATCTTTTTAACCAAACGTTCATTATTATTTTATCTATTTAAATACTGTTTGAGAACCTCTGAAATATAATAAATAATACTAAGATAAATATAGATAAAATAGGAAACTTAAAATAGATAATAAGTAGTTTGTGTGACATTCTGTTCTTCTCTTGAGAGAAGAGAAAAGAGAATCCAAGAGAAGATAAAATCATGTTGAAGATGTTGAAAACAAAATAAAACGTTTTGCATAAAAAAAAGCGTATTATAAACTTGTCTTTCCTTGAATAAATTGTTTTTAAGTAAAAACTTAATACATATGTATTAAGAGCAAGAAATAATGTATAGCACAATTTATATTATCTTTTTTTTTATATTCCTAGTGTAATATATAAAGTAAAGTGAATGAAACAGTTAAGTTAAGTTGGAACTAGATTTTTTTTCGACATCTGTTACACAATTTATTTCGATTTTATTTATTTATTGATGAATTAATTGTTGTTAGACCACTTTTGAAAGAATCGTAATAAATAAATAATAGACATTTATTATCATTATAACTGATTTTATTTTTCTAACTGTAGTTTGCACGAATATTAAATTGTAAGAATGTATTCTTAAGAATGACAAAATATCGAAACTAATTTTAATATATTTTAAGCGATAAGAGAAATTTTACATTCTAAATTAATATTCTAATGTTGAGATTTTAGACTATGCATCAATGACTGGCCAATTAATGATAGTCACGTGTTTCGCTCTTTAGGAGCTCGTCAGTATGGTAATTTGATCAATATCCAAAGACACTGATACAGATGTTTCCGACTAGCTGGCTTTTATGCCAAGTAAATTAATAAGACTTTTTTGGGAAAAATCTCTTCATCAGAATTTTATATTAGTTTCACAGATACACTTATAAACTTTTGTTCAATGTTATTCTAAATTAAATTGAAAGAAAAATGTCTGTAGTTCAGATTCGTTATTAATTTTTAAGAATTTATATTTACAACTTGCTATTTACATTACTCAATTTTTTTTTAAACAATAATTAATCTATTAAAAAAATCAAGTGACTACATTACGTAGTAAAGTGAACCAAAACAATTGTATGTAATAATTAAATTAAATTAAACTCATTTATTATATTTTTTTATCAATTTCAACGCCTTCATGGTAAAAGAACATTTTATAAGAAAAAGTTATTATTGTTGATAGATAATATTAAAGACTGAAATATAACTCTTTAATTAATTAATTTATTAATGAACGGATATTTACTACAGCTAATTAAAAAATTATAATAAACTATTAGATATGTTTCTTGATCTTCTTAATAACATCATGTAAATAAAATAATAAATAAACATTTAATTTCATTCTGTATAATTAGTTTCTAAGATTGATTATATTAAAATGAAATGTAATAAAAAAATTTACGAGCAAGAAAATTAATTTTATTTTAACGTTGATATATTTTGTATTTATACAACCAACATTACAGCCGTGCATTGCAATAATCTAATATGCTTTCTCAGTGAGAAACAAATGCGTTTTATGACACTAATTCAGTATCACAAAATTTATCTACAACTCCAACTTATACAAACAAACAAAAATGTTTTATATGAATATGTTGAATTAGTTAAATAAATTTCATTTATAATAACATAAATATGCGTCACTCGAAACATCAGAAAAATTACCGATTATTCAAATCTGTATAACTTGGCCGATTTTAAACGAAATTGAATGAAATTTTGCGTGCGAAAAAATTTTAAATCTCATCTTTAAAGTCATGCAAGATGATGGACCATTTGAATCATTCCACTTCCAATCACAGCGCGCAGAAAAAAACATGTTTTGACTTAAAAAATTGTCAAATTTGACATGTATGTATACAAAAAAAAATTGACTCAATTTACCAAGAGGGCGTAATAATTCAAACAATTCGAAGTAAATTTCGCTTAATTTCAAGGACTTACAATGCTTTGACGCGACGTTATATTTTTTTTTGAAATTTGAACTGCAATCTCTGACATTAGCAACGCATTATAACACCGTTTTAGATCAAATTTTTCAATGTGTAAACTTTAGAGGCGGCCGTAGATAAACATATTTTTCGAAAAATCGTATTGTTATACATACTTACAACCACTGTTAATAGATGGCGTACAATGAATTTCCTACACTTCAACAAGTTTTCACAACAACCATCCATCTATTCAAACTTCATATATTGTGGTTTCATTTATTTACTGAAGCTGCAGAAAAAGTATATTTTAATTAATATTAATGTCAAAAGATAAACTTTTGTTCTTGGGTCCTGAACCTGTGTTATGATTAATTATAATGTTATTAAATTCCCTATCAGGTTCGTTATTGTTTTTAACAATGACGCGTTTCGACTTTTCAGTCATCTTCAGATTTTCCGATCTGTGCTGTGGTCTGTGCTGTGGCTCGAGTGAACCTAATATATGTATTTTAATTTATAAAAATAGACGATAAAATATCGATATAGAAAATTGACTTATAGTATTCCAGCATTAATGTAAAATAATTTCTGTATATTTATCAGATGTTCATAAGAATTTCATTTGCTTAAACGGGTAAAGGTGTTAATTGGTGTATGTGTATCTATTTGTAAAAATGGCATTTCAGATCGTGTGGCATTGTGTCCAGCGCCTCCAAGCTATTCACGAATGTACCACTACTATCCCACTCCGCAATGTTTTTACCCACGCTATCTACCAGGTTTGTGCCTAAACTATATACATACATACATATTTCATATCTATTTATTTATTTTTTTTAAGTTTCTACTACATTATGCTGTGCACTAAAATAATCCCAATAAAAAACAATATGCTTTTAACTTTTGCACATCATAGAACTACATGTTTAAATAAACAATAATTGTATCTGATTGAAGCTTAAGCCTCATTCGAACTACTGGTCGTTTTATTTTTAGTTTTACAAGTTTCTACTACATTATACTGTGCACTAAAATAATCCCAATAAAAAATAATATGCTTTTAACTTTTGCACATCATAGAACTACATGTTTAAATAAACAATAATTGTATCTGATGAAGCTTAAGTCTCTTTCAGACCTGTCGTTTTATTATTAGTTTTACGGACAAGATTTTGACCAATTTTTGACCACTTTGAGCCGTATTCTCACCTAACTTTTTTGTTAAAAAGTGCTTTTATCATTAATTTGAAAATAACTTTTTTGATCATTTTTATTATATCTGGCATTATAAAATTCAAATAAACTATTTTAAAATGCTTAATAAATAATTTTAAGTGAACGTTAAAAGTACTTTTGGCAAAAATCACTTTTATAAATCAGGTAGTAATTACTTTGTTTATATCTTTTCCAAGTAAAGAATTTGAACTGTTATCATGTGGTAAAATAAGAAAATACAATCTATTTGTATTTTGAAATTAAGATGTAGAGACACTCACTGATAGAACTCCTTTTACTGCGATATCATGCTTTTACCAAAATAAAACAATAAATATTTATTTAGAAAAAAAAATACAATATTTATTTTAGTGCAACATATATTGTTAAATTGAATCTAAATAAATAGGTTATTTGTATTATATTTTATCGAATTTTGTAAAAATTTTTGCATGATATTGTTCGCTTGGATGCATGATTAATTTTTAAACATAATTGTAAATAAAAATAAATTACACTGTACGTTTCAAAAGAGTGGATAACAATCGATTGTTAATTTTATATAAAAATATATATAAATAAAAATATAATCAAATATGTAAGGTATTTATTAGAATATATAAATATTTTTTATATTCTGTTTTTCTTTTTTCTTTTAGACTAGAAAAATTTTATTATTTCCATATTTTTTTCGAATATTTTTTCGTCTGTACAAATGTCATTTACATTAAAGATAATTATAAAAATATTACGGCTTAATAAAAATATATGTACAAAATAATATAATATATTTTTTTATAAAACTTAGAGATATGTTAATAACGATTCATACTTTTGAAATCATCTTATGTAATTTTTGTAATTATATAACATTAACAAAACTAACAAATACTTCATATTTACATATAAAAAAATATATGAAAATGCCTTAAAATAATCACATTAAAAATGTATTTAAATTCTTATTAATATGTTCTTTAACTTTCAATTTAAGTTAATTATTTTAATGATTTCTATATCTGTATTCCAGATATTACTTCAAAATTACTATAATTAAAAATTAAAAGCGAATATTATATGTTGATAAAACTAACCATTTTTATATTAAGAATGAACTTTTAATGTTTAACATGAAAATCTTGTAAATTTATAAACATGGCATGTTACAATTAAGGCAGAGTATAAAATAAAATAATAATTAAAGAATTTCGTAACTTACAGGTGGTGTATTTCTTCGTCCAGACGATGGAAATGTTTATACAACACTGGAACCCACTTTAAGCAGCAATCCGAACGTATATTTCCAGCGTGGAAATGGAATGCATCCAGGAATGATGTATTAAATTTAATGTTTATATAATTAAAAATATAAATCCGCGTAGATTTATACTGAAAGAAAAAAAAATGTTCGATATATATAAATATTATAAATTCTGTAATGGAACTAAAATTTATAAATAGCAATATCGGATTGACATTTCTAATTCGAAATTCGGAAAGTTGTAAATATATTTTTAAATTTCTAGTTTGTAAAAATTATTTCTCAAGAACATTTTATAATATTAATATATGTAATTATGAACAGCCGGTGTGGCTTTAAGCCGACGAAAAAATAAGCATTGTTTTATCGCCAACAACAAATCATATTTTTATAAGATTAGAAAATGATCTACTGTGGCGAAATTTAAATAAAAATAAGATTATAAAAAGCTCCCAAAAGCACACTATAAATTAAAATAAAGCTAAATACGTATTTTGGAAGCTAAGCTTCCATCTTCAGTAGCTAAATAAAATTTACAAAAAATCTTACCTGTGATCCGAAGTGCTTTAAGTGTTATGTACTTCGGATCACAAGTAAAATTTTTAACTTTATTTTAATTTAAGTGTGATTTTGAGATTGTTTATAATCTTATTTTTATTTAAATAATATTTTGATTAATTTTTAATATTCTTTTATGAAATTATTATTCATGAACATAATAAATTACCTAAATAGCTAATTAAATTTTAGTCCAAAATTACAAGAAAACATGTATCTTTTTTTTAAATTTGTATATATAAATTTTATATGTGGACAGTATATTTTAAGAACTTATGTAAATCTACAGAATAATATCTATAAAATGCAAGATACGCAGATAATTATTACCTGTAGCGAAAATTAAAACTAATTTCTTGAAATATTCTGAAGTATTATTAATTAAGAACCTTAAATATAATAACAATGAAAATAAACAACGACATTTTTAAATGTGATCTGTTAATTTTAGTACCATAATAAATAAATAAGTATATTTTAAGTTTTATTTTAAATATTGTATATAGTTTTTGTATTAAGAAATAAATTTTTATTCGACTTAATGAATAACCTATTTTTATTTGATTTATATTGTAAAATAGTATATTATTATGTTACAAGAAGCAGAAAACGATCTTAAATCTTACAATTTAAATATTCTAAATAAAACTAAATTAAATATAAATAAAAATACATACCAAATGAACTTAACCTTAACAATTGTAGAATACCTACTATTATTGTTAAGGTTATTTGTACGAATTATTGTTTCTTCGCTTGATTATGCAATTTCTGATAAATCTGGCACTGTACATTCCATTTTTTCACACATTTTCAATAATTAAATACAAATCAGTTCAAATTTAAACAAAAATTAACACTACAATTGTCACTACGGCACGGAAATGTCAGATTGCATTTCCTTACTATAATAATAATAATAGTCTTTATTTAGCGCAAATGCTATACATAATACAAAATAATAATATAAAAATAAAAATGTAACATGTATAAAAATTTCTTAAATCTATTATAAACATAAAAATTCTTTATTCAATCTATTATAAATAGGGTTACCACTTCTCCGGTTTTCATCCGGAGTCTCCGGTTTTTCAACTGAATCTCCGGTCTCCGGGTTATTTGTTGTAATCTCCGGATTAAACTAAATTTAGATGTAGTCATATAGTTTTAAGTTAAAAAAAATAACTAAGTCGTTACTATGATCAGTGATAAATTTATAGTCAAATCAAAATATTATTTAGTTTAATGTATAAGCATTGAAACGAATTTCAGAATTGTACGATTATATTCAAATTAAAATGTTTTTGTATTTAAAAATATTTCAAAATCTCCGGGTCAGTTGAAATAAAAAAGTGGTCACCCTAATTCTCTATGTTTATAATAGATACTATTATATGAATTTATCCCCGGAATAACATATCCAACAAAATTTAATATACATTATTGAATTCTTATATACATTTATACACACACAATCATGCCATGTACCCAAAAGAAAGTGGCACAAACTCTCCACATTTTAATTCAGCTATATAAATATTTATGACAAAAACGAAATACATATAATTATGACTACATAGTTACGTTTCTGGAATAATTTACGATAAAAATTTTGTTTTACAAATTTATAACTCTATGAAACCGTGGTAGCTTAATGGGGGTCTGACAGGGCTGCAGCTAGTCCCCCAATATTTTTTTGAGACCTGGAGTTTAGTTTTCGGAAATAAATTAATAGTTTATTAAGAAAAATCATGTTTGTTTTATTAACATTATAGCAGAAAAAAGTAAACCAAATTTAATAATAATATTGTTATATTTTACTGGTTTTAAATACATTTTTAATTTAATAAAATCTCCCTTAATTTTATATTAATAATTTTTTAAAGATTCTAGAAAAAGGATAAGGAACCTGATGCATCATCACCATGAAAGGTAAATAAAAAAATGTTTTTACTTTACAAATTTATTTTAAAAATTATAAAATATAAATACAATATTTAATGCAAATATAACTATTAGTTTATTTTATTTCAATCCCGTTAAATAAAATTAAAAAATATATTTCAATTTCAGTTGTGATTAATTTTTTGTAACATAGTAAAATCAAAATTTATTTCTTTAATAAAAATTATAAAAAAATCTACTAGGTTTGTTCCTACTAATTATAGACCTATACGAAGCATGTGCATTACAAACGAATTTCACATTGAATACAATTTTGAAATGATCCTAAAAATTAAATGTTGGAGCAAACCTATTAAGTACGTAAATAAAAATTAGAAAAATCGTATTTTAAGGAGACCATCTATTATTAAGATCTGCCTAAGTACAAATCTCAATTTTCTATCCACTTGTTTTTAATTAAAAACGTCTCCGAAATTATTTTCTTGGAGGTGTTGGGAAGAATTTTCGTTTTTTACGAATAACTTGTGCAGACCTAAAAATAATAAAAAGTATAACAAAACGAAAACAACTATTTTCAGTTAAAAAAAGCTTCAGATATAAGTTTTAAGATATAAAATTCTGAATATTCTATTCTATTCTAACAGATACATTGTATTTAATCCGTAAATGGAGAAAAATGAAACAGATTTTTTTAATTTTTGTTACAAATTCCGTGGTTAAAAATTGTGGTCACTACTACCCTATAATTTTTTTTAAAAGTAATAGTTAAATACTTACTTAGCAACGTGTGGCGTGAAAAACATCCTGCTATCAGTTCGTACAACAGATTCAGTACTTGGTGTTGATAACATAATTTTGCTACGCGGAGTTGTTATTTGAGAATTCACATCGACGTATGTGGACCAAAAATCTTGCGGTATATTTAATAAATGTTCCATTACCTGACAAAACAAAGTATAAAATAGGTACTAACTTCAATTGATGTGTAATTGTTAAAATAATAAAATAAAAATATCGTACAATGGCTTGTTGTCTTGTTTCTGTTAACATAACATGAGGCTCCGGATCGGAAGTTGAATAACCGATTATAGTTGGTCCAAAAATTTTCGATAAATTACCAATTGGCATTTTACAATCTTTACTTTCAGCTACTCTGTAAAATTAAAATAAGTTGTAATATATTTATCTTGTAATAACGTTTAAAATAAAATAAAAACTCTAAGTATAATTTTTAATTAAAGTTTGACGTTTCGATATTTTAAAACTAGTTTAGAATATGAAAAACCGATATTAAAATATAGTTCTCAAAATTAGTGTTTTATAATACTTACTTTTGTAAGTGCAACATCATATAAGCAAGTGTATCGCGATTCGGCTGTGGTAATTGAGAAATCGCTTGATATAAAGTTGGCGGTACATCTTTAATATCACGAATATCAGCAACTTGTATAAAATCTTTCCATAGAGCTGTAGGTATTAAAGGTTCGCGTAACGAACGTAGGAAATCTTTAATTACGCCACAAATCACATGCACATCTACGTCATTTAGAACTGGAGCGGATTTGCCTTTTAAGAATTTCTCCTAAAAGATTTACATAAAATATATTTCACAATTTCTCTCAAATTCTAGGTGTTTTAATTACGTTAAGTACTGGTACTTTACCTTAAGTTGCTTGACATCTCGTTCTGATCCTGGTATTCGATAGAGTCCAATTTCACTCAGACCACGAAGCTCAACTTCATTTATACAATGAATAATTAAAGCTGGAACTCTTGGTGATAGAGTTAGAACATAATCAGATATTGAACCCTGTAACAAATAATTGTAGGGTGGCCTTATAAAGAAAAATTCCACCAAAGCTAAATTCGATAATTTTACATCGAAAAAAACAGCAGAAATAATGTTTTTAGCATGTTTTTAAGGAAAACAGGTTCTTTTACACAAGTGAAATTTTCGGAAAACGCGTGTAAATGTATATATCGTTTATATCGTGTGTGTATTTTCTCGCGTTTTCCGAAAACTTCAACTTCCGAAAACAATAAACAAAAATAAAAGATAGTTCAAAAATAATTTTGACAAAAATCACATTTAAAATTGAGATAAGAATACTGGCCAATTTTACACTAAGGCCCGATTTCATAAACGCTGATTAAATTTACGTTAAAAGTAAGTAAATGTATTTATTCTGTAGATTTTCGTATTTAAAAAAAGTAATAAATTTAATATAATAGTATTCAAAAATAGCATTTATTAATATTAATAATAATCTGGCAGTAAATTGTTGAAATGAGTTTTGTTTTCAAGGTTATTTAACAGAAAAATGTAATTTACTTGTGAAGTAAATTTATTACCTAAGTATAATAAAAAATTACTGTGTAAATAAATTATTTTTTGATTAAACAAGATTTTTTTAAAAACTTACCAAACCTCCTTTTTGCGTGGGTGTTTTAACATTTGGTATACATGGTAACGGCAAATCATTTTTACACTCAACATGACAAATGCCCTTGCATTCTTTACACTTTAAGACAATTTTTCCGAATTTAATTCGCTGACTACAAGCACCACACGTATCAGGACGAATCACAGGTTTATTAACAAAAGCGTGCTGACGTCGTATACTAGATTGTTTCAGTGTCGCAGTTGACGGCGTCTTCTTGTCTTTCAACCATAACGATTCGATTATGTCAGCGGTTGGACCTTTTGCAGATGGCTGTAATTCCTTTACTGGAACATTTCGTGCTACATTTTCATCCTGGGGCAGAGCTTCGATAACTGATGTTGCTGTAATGGGGCCATCTTTGGCTACAGATACAGTAGTTGTTGCTACTATTTTATCTGTTGCGTTAATCTAAAAAAATATTAGTTTTATTTCGGAAATCATTTAAATAATTAAACAAAAAACAATCAATAAACCTACTTCTACAACTTTGTGAGTGGATGAGCGTCGTCGTTTCGGCGAAGTAGCATCGCCGGCTTCTGGAACATGCTGGGGACGTTTCCATTTTTCGGGCCTTAAAATAGACACATCTAAACCATCCTCCGATCTTGTCAAGCTAAATTCTGATAACAAAGAACCTGAAAACAAATTTTCAAATATTATTAATTTATAGAACCAAATCAATTTAAATTACACTTTAAAATAATCATATTAGTCTTAAAATTTTAATTATTCAAAGTAATATTATTTATATGAATTACTACACACTACTGCTTTAAACACTAAATGTCAACAGAAAAAATGTAAACATTTTTAATTTTGAAAACACTAAGTTAATAATATACATACCTGTGGAATTTAATTCGTTAGAACTAACTTCAGTGATTGTATTTAAACGGGCTCCATTATTATTATTAGCACCGCCATTCCGATCAAAACTGCTTTGTGATCGCAGCGTTGCATTCTGAAGGAAAGATAATTTTTCCCTTGTCTCATCTGGCAATCGTGTTGTATATTTCTCGTTAAATAATAAGTCGCGAGCCAACATCATTTGTTGCTCCTGTAAAATAATATAATAAAATAGTGTCTTGTTAATATTAGAAGATATATTAAATTCAAAAATTACACCAGAGCGATGAGACTATGAAGGAATTTTTATATGATTTGTAAGAAATTATTATATAAATCTAAATAAATCTTTATCAACCTTTCAAACTAATTTTAATTAGATATTTACACTAGATTTTAAAGTTCTTTTCTCCTCATAACTTTCCAAATATTATACGTTTTTACCAAAAATTATTGAGCTAGTTTTAATTATCAGTTTGAACACAAAAATTAAAATGTTTTTCGTTGTTATCTGTTCAGATCAATATAAACTGGCAATAATAATAAAATAAAATAAATCGGAAATATAAAAAAAAATACGAATGTTTTAATAACAGTAGAATTAATCATAATGCAGGTTCAGGACCCAAGAACAAAAGTTTATCTTTTGACATTAATATCTGTTTCAACAGAATTAATACCGGTTTCATTAACAAAATGATTGTTTTCACTATTAAATTATAGATTAATTACGTACCAATGCATCTCTTTCTTCTTCCGCACGTCGTCTTAGAAATTTTTCTTGATCTAAAATCTTTTTGGAAGACTTATTTCTATAGGACAAAACAGTAATTTCATGATTTGCCGAATTCAATTCAGTTTGAAGCCTACGAACTTCTTCAACAGTCTTTAACCACTCTAGACGACACAATTCTTGATGTTCAGCAAACTCGATAAAACGATCAATCAATTCGGATTCTTCTTCGCCATAAGTATCATAGTAATTGGCTAATTCATCAAATTGTGCTATTATTGAAAGCTTAGGTTGCTGAGTATTTATTTTTATATTCTCCATTTCAGGTTCTATCGTTTTATAGTACTCAGAACGACCTATTACCATTATTAATACGTCAGATAAAAAGAAATATAAAATAATATAACTAAAATGTACCTGGTGTTTCGATGTTGTCAACAAACGTAAAACCGTTATATTCTTCAGGGAATTCTTCATCTTCAATATTTTTCACTACTGTTACATCTTGTTTTGATCGTTTTTTCGGTGTATGAAATTCTACATTGATTTGGGACCGAGATGTACTTGGCATAGGTTCGAAAACTGGCTTGTGCTTGCTGGCCGGTGTTCGAGATCCCATACCAGACATTTTAAATGATGATCGCTTAAAACTATAATACTAACAACGAATAATTAATATTTACACACGTTTATCACAGTTTTTTCAGCGAAACATTATATTATTTTACAACAGCGAACATTCTTCACTATGCTACAGTTACGATTTGCAATCATCCGTTAGCGACGGTTTGAATTTTGATTTGTATATAACGAAGATGGCGCTAAGATCGAGGTGAAAATATCTTCTTATTATTATATATATATTTCTGTAAACAATTATAAATAATTAATTTTTATGTAAAATATATTGCTTTACATTAATATTTAAATTACTAATTAATTAAATATAATTGTTTTGACTTACCAACTGAAATTAGTATAAAAATAAAGTATGCGCACAGAACTTGCGCAGAACACAGAACACGAAGTTAAAGTTTTTGGCGGAATATGTCAAATTTTATAGTGATAAGATGCTAATATATAATAACTGATATTGCAAATTCGATATTTAAGTGTTTTAGTTTATTTGTTTAATCCAGCTTTTATGCCAGGTATGTTGTCTTAAAACTGATATTAGTTAAAACCAATTTTCAACACAAGCTCGTAATACAAGTCAATTGTGTTTTCGTTTTTATTTCCGACAAAGTAAAAACAGTAAAAACTCTTTCAAAATTCAATAAATTTTTATCTAGTAACTTGTTTATGTTTTATTTGTGTATTATTTAATTTATGTCATTTGTATATTTTTTCCTGATGATGATATACGTACGAATTTTAATTATAGGTTATGCAGAAATTAAACCTAAAGTTTTTTATTTATTTTTTTAATTAAAAGGCTTTAACTGCATATTTTTTATAGTATTTTTATAATAGCATACATTTGTCAATTTTCTTTGCTAATTCTATTAATATAATAGTTCTATTTAATATTTAAAGATTTTTTTAAAAATACATTAACAAAAAGTTTATGTAACAACTTCTTATGATTAAAATATATGTATAATAATCAACTGTGGCGAATATTTATATTTATAAAGCTAAATAAATCATCAGTAATAAATTTTAAATAAATAAATATGTATGCTATTATGGTACACAAGTTTTGATTATATATCTATCATTAGTTATAAGTGACATTTAAATTTAACATGAATGTTCTTTATTTACAAATATTATTTACACTTTATTTCTTATATATTTTAAGTCTTAATAAAAATAGTAAAAATTTACATTGTACAGAATAACTATGTATTTTAGATCATATTTTGATTATATATATATCATTACTTATAAGTGAAACTTAAATTTATATAATCTCAAGATCAGCTCACGCACAAGCGTGTGCTTCTGTGGGTAATTTTATGTTTATTGATAGAACAACACGATATTAAATCATTATGTACTCTACTTATCCAGTAAAAAAAAAATAATAAAAGTTTGGAAAAAAAAAGGTGAAACTAATACACAATAATGTAAATATTCTTCAAGATTGGAGGAAACTAAAACAAAACAAAAAACTAATAAAATATCGTAATTTTATTGTACACATACAAAATAAAAATAGAACACATTAACATTATTCGTTAGCAATAAATAATTCTATACTACGTAAATTATCAGTCACACAAAATAAATAAAATTCTTTTTATAAAACATTTACAAAAAGCAACACATAAATTATTATTTGGTCATGGAGATCTATGATTTTCGCTTGTAATCGCTTGTAATTCTGTACCATTTTCAGTGGATTTCTGTCCACATTTTCGTAAAAATATACAAGAAATGAAAAATCCTTGCAACGAACAAAGCACATCGCGTACAATAAAATGACTCTGTTGTTCACCGGATGATGGTAAATAGAAAAATATAATATCCAGGAACCAAAATACCCACATGCAGAAAATTAAAAAGCAACTTCGTCTATGCCTACAAAAATAAAACAATGTACAAATAATAAAACAGTTACTGAGAAGGCAAAAAAAAAATCTTACAGTTTCTTTAATACACTTTTTCTAATAGTACCATCCGTCATTACTTCATATCTTAAAAAATTAATAAAACTGCTCATTCTCCTCATGTTTCTTTTAGGCAGAGATATCAAAAATATTAATAAATTAATCGTCACAGAAATTCCAGTTGGTATGAAAAATAAAGCAAGACACCAATTTGAACCTGAAAATATTTTTTTACATTTATGTGTGTATTCATTACGAAATTTTAAACAAATATTCCGTTGTACAATAACACAAAGTATCTGTACTTAATATATTTTGGAAATATATTTGCATGTAAACAAACAACATTATTTGAATAAAACTAGTTAGTTATTTAATAAATTTTTCTCGTTTTCTTTTGAAATATTTAAAAAAAAATAATCTTTTTCAATACTAATTTAGTACCTAATTATTTAAAATTATAAATAATAAAACAATAATCACATTATTTTTTTAAAAGATATTTATTACGAGTTTATATAAACCTACTCAATGATAATGTCATAGATTTAGTTACTTTTTGGGAAGACGTACAAAGAAATTTTAAGATAATTGAACTATATATTAAATACTTTACTGATTTCTGTATATATTTTTAACTATATTAAATATGTAGATAATTCAATTAAATTCTTTATAATTACTTACTGCTGGAAAATACATAGCCATTAAATAAATTTGGCATAGCCGGTTTCAAACCATCAGCAAAATTAATTAGAATAAATAAAACTGGTATTGAAAATGCGATGATATAATACCATTTCATATATGAATCTCTTTCAATTGAAAAATCTTTATTGGTTTCTGCTTTCCTACAATTACAAAGATACATAAGAATAAAGAAATATATAAAAAAATATATATATTTACTTTATACATCTATAAGTTTCATAACACAAAATGTTCAACCAAATGTAATATGTCAGTGTGAAATAATAAATAAAATACGCTGAAAAAACAAAAGAAAAGATAAATTATTGGTTTTTTTTAAACAACTGGAAAATTCTTGAACTAATTTTATGTAAGTGATAAAAGCACATATTCTAATTATTTACATTAAAATATAATTTATTTGTAAGCTTTCATTTTGTAGACAAGATTTGTTTATTTATTCGGTTTTTATGTTTAAAAAGCAATTATTTTATGATGAATAATTTGATGCATTGAGAATGTTGAATCTTATCAAAATTTTACAGTTGTTCAAAATAATATAAAAATAGTTGAATGTTGAATATTTGTAATAAAATTAATTGTTTTTTCTTACCAAGTATTGTGGTAAATAGATAACTAAAAAAACTTAAGAAAAAGTTCGAAACGGCCATGAAAACAAACGCTAAAGCCATTGTAGAAAAAAATCCAATTAAACATGTTTCATGATCTTTATCTGGTATATCTTTTCGAAATATAAAGTAGACTGTCATTCCAATTAAGCATATTGCGGAGATAAATTGGCCTGTAAATAAATAATCAATTTTTATTTCAAATAAGTAAACATTGTAAATTTAATCAATAAAACAGACTTCTTTATATAATAAAAGCAAAAAACAAAAGCCCGTATTCTTACCTCACTTTTAAAAGTGATTTTTGTCAAAAATAGAAATATTATTCATATTTGATAAGAGGTAGAAGTTAAAATTTATTTATAGCGAAAAATAAAACCACTTTTTCATAAACGAAAAAATTGAGAATACGGTCCAAATAATCTTGTTATAAAAATATCATTAAGAAATTTTAATTATTTCTTTTTTAAAGCAGAATTAAATATACATAAATGATAAGAACACATTCTAAGGTTGTTCTTTTTGTAACGTGCACAAATTTAATTTGAACAAAAATATAATACGTTTTAATTTTAGGATATCAAATTTTTTAAAAAGTCATATAATTCATTAAACTTATAATGTTACATTTCTTATATTTACATTTAATTTTGTTTCTCAGATAACACAAATGATATAACTAATTATAAATTAATTTACCTGCTGGATATAAATAAGCAAATAGATTTGTTTTTGGTGGATCAGTGCAAATAAAAACAGTTGTATATGAACGTACATTTGTCGAAATTACGTCCATACAATATTCCGATGTATCCAACATGTCAACATCGTTAGGAATATAAAGTGATGAATTGAGCAATAATATATATGTATCATTTTCGTCGTCTGGATCCAACGCAAATTTACTGTAAAATTATTAGAATATTATTATTAGAGAATCAAATAAATCTTTGAACCAAACGTTCATTAGACATTCGCTCAACATGTCCGAACCATCTTAACTGACTCTAACACGGGACAACTTTTGCTACAATATTTTTTTGAATTTCACACTCATCATACACTAATCTATTTCGCCATGTACTCAAAAGAGTTTAGCACAAACTCTTTCCACTATCTCGAAATTTCTTTTCTCCAAACATTCTTATCCAGACAAGCAACATTCAACTATCTTAATACATGCTCTTCAATAACTATAAAACAATAAAAATGCAACTAACTTATGTTTGCAAGGATCTTTAACATGTAACTGTACGGAAGCATTCTGGTTACTTTGATATAACCAATAATGTGTATCATTTGCGACATAAATATCAACAAGTAATTGCTCCGAACTATCCTCGCATACGCCTTTTTCACCGGGTTGTCCAACAACTAATGCTTGTCCAAGCGGACAACATTTTTGCACATTTGCAACTGGATTTTCATCCGTTATCGATGAATCACTCTGAAGATTTGCTTGTACTGATGACGTATCATGATACGAAATTTTAATTGACGATAATTGGGTATTTGTTGTTTCATCATTTAATAGAGTTGATGCCGTCGAATTGTTGTTTGTTACCTGTAATTGATAAAATATTATTAATGATAAGATAATAGAGAAATGTAAATAAATATGAAGTTAGATTATATCCGGTGTATTAATATCAATAGTTTATTAAAATAATTGGAAATCTATGTTCATCAGTCTGTCAATATTGTAATAATTTACTCTAAATAAAATATATCGCATAATATTTCTGCGAAATACGTATATATTTAAATAGGGTGCGGTAATAAAATGTAATGATTATTATCAAAGAGGTACGCTTTTATATATAGTTAAGTTCGTATGGGCGTTTAACATGCAAATTCGATAATTTGCGATATACTTCTTCCTCGAGTTAAATTCGGAGAAATACTTAGAATACTTTTTGATAGACAATAAAAAGTTGTATAATTTGGTTTTAGTTTTAATTTGCTAGCATGTGCCGTTTGGGCGCTAGAATTTTTTTTTGATTTTTTTGTTTTTATTTTTTTCTCAAAAACTATGAGGTCTAGGAAAATAAGCATGATATGGAAAAATGCGGAATAATGAGAACGATAATTGAGTGAAGAAACCATTATTCTACGATGCATCGTTTAGTAGAAAAAAAAATTAAAAACTGAATTTTTGAAAATTTGACAAGGGGTTTGCGATTTTTTTTTCAAAATAACATTTTTTTCAAAATTTGCTCGAAAAAATCTGAAAAAAATTCAGTAAAATAGAGAAAAAATTTAGCTACTTTTTTCTCTAACTCATACTGATTTTGCAGGAAAAATTATTGAAAAATTCTAAAAAACATATTAGAATTTTAGAACTTTAGTTTAAGTTCTGTATAATTTTTAATTAAAATTCGACGTTTCGATATACTGCATGTACATCATCATTAGGATATGCGGCAAATTTAATTGAAAAGAAATTTTCCTTTTTTTTTTTCAAATATCAACAAAAATTTGTATCGATATGCATATATTCAGCGAAAAATATAAAAAGCCTAATTCGTGTTTATCTATAAAAATCTTGAAGTCAAAATTTGTATGATTAAATACCTTTCTCACTATATGTGACGGTCGATAAAATAAATATACTTTTGCAAGTTATCTTTACATACAAATTTTTTCATTAAAATTGTAAAACAGTAAATTCTTGTAGAAAAAAAAAATGATTATTCAATGTCATTTTCTTAATTCATGTTGATAATAATGTTGTAATTATTATGTAATTAATGTAATTAAGAAGAAGAAATATTGGCAAAATCCTTTATTAACATACTTTCAAAAAAAAAAAAATCCATAAATAGCCAACAAAAACAAAAATAGTTTTGATTGACATTTTCTATTGAATATGATTATGATTAGTTTTAAAATTTTGTTTTATTATTGATTTATTATGTAAATTTACATATAGTATGTAAATTTAGAAAGCATATCATAAAATTATCACACTCAATTTGTACGAATATAAATTAATAATTTGATAGTAAAAGAATATCTTATCTCTAGTGGATCCCGTAGCAAAACACGGGCATTATTATAGTAAATAAACTAGAAAAAACATATAGTTACATTAGATCGATTGATCAATATATCAATAATTATAATCAAAATCTTTAAATTTCGAGATTTTTCTGGCGACTTCCGAAATTTTCCAAATCATTAAAAATCTGTTTTTTTTTTTGTGTTACAGACGGAGAATACGTCATTATATCTTTTCTTCTGTGTAAGTTGTAATTGAATTTATTAAATTTTAATTATAAATAAATTATTTTGCGTTGTCATAGAAACCTTTCAACGCTTACAGACTAAAAAAATAAAAAACTTTTATACTGAATCGGCGTTAAACAAACTTCTGAGCATTTTATATTGCGTTTTTTTGTTTTTAATTTAAAATAAGTCTAGACAATGTTTGAAAAAAAATGTACCATATTTACACATATTATACGACTAATTACAAGAAATCTTTGTAAAAATAATAAATTATCTGTATGTAGATAAATTAATTACACGCATTATTAATTTATTCAAATTATTGTTAATAATAAGGTAGAATATTATGTTAATTAATAGTTATAAAAAATTCCCAGTATTGTTGCTAAAAATAAACATATTCCTAAGTGTTAATTCCAACAAATATATTTTAAATTGGATTGTAAAGAAATATAACTTATAAAAAAAAATGATTCATTTATTTAGACTGCTTATAACTGTAAAATTTTTTTTCGTATATAAATTCCTCGAATCAATTTATATGACACAATACATATGTTTCTACATATTTTTAGAAAAATTATATCAATATTGAAAATAAATTTGTTATTAAAATATACAGACAAATAGTGTTATAATTTTGCAATATTATACTACTAAAAAAGTTGGTATAGCTCCACCAAGCAAACAAGTCCATCGGAAAATATGCGAACTAATTTTAAAAATTCGTGGCGGTAAAAGTTTAAGCCAATAAAAACAATTTCTGCCGTCGTTGTACATTCCGTAACAAAAGTAAAAGTAGCTAGCAAACTGACAGATTATCGCGTGTTTGTTTTTCTTAATTTTCTCTGCTGTTGCTCATCTTTATAAAAAAAAATCAGTCTTTTTTAAGACTTAATCTTATTTGAAATAAGGTAGGCATATATTTTATAGATAATTTAAAGTATTTTTAAAATGAAATTATCGCATAATCTCAAAATATATATTTTATATGTCAAAGTACTATTGACACTGAGTGTACCTCTAGAATACAGAGACAACAAACCACGGCCTACTCACGAGACTTGTTTGCTTGGCTTGACTATATTGGTCAGTTAAAATGATTCGGTTTGCGTGAGCGAAAAATTCCAAGTAGTAGGAATGGAAAAGCATATATTTCTAGGTATCTAGAGTTACTTGTCTGAATTTAAATGTTTAGAGAAAACTAATGTCGGGATAGTGAAAAGAGTTTGTGCCATACTCTTGTGGATATATGGCGTGACTTGTATAAAAAAAATAAAGAGCAATAAAAATTATTTTTATAAAAATGAAAGTAAAATATATTTCATATTTCATATATGTTTTTGGTTGTTCAGGTTCTTGGGGAAGGGGGGGGGGGGTTTAACCCCTCCCCCTAACACCCCCTTGGCTACGCCACTGGGTATGTATACTACTATAGAGATAATAAAACAATTGAGTTTAAGGAAAATACAAGTATTTTTGTAGTTGAATATCGATACGTGGAAATCCCCTTGCAGTTAAATTTGGAAAAAAATACAAACTATTGAGAACCAGTTTTTATAAATGAAAATTATGGTAATTTTTTTATTTTTTAAAATATAGTAGCAGGTGCGGTATATTTTTAAAAACATGAAACTATAAAGTCAATGCCAAATTGAAACGATGTTATTTTTAATCTGATACTGTGAAATGCCCTAGTAAATGATTCATTTACCAAAACAGCTTACGCTTGAAATTATTATCATTTAAACGAGATTCGCAAATAAGCGCACAATAAACTGTAGATAAATGTACCCCCTAACCGATAGACAAATAGATTTTACTGCTGTATGAGAGGTATTTTCAACATTTTTATGTCATTTTCACATTTTTAAGAAGATGAAATAATTAATTAGATTTTTTATGAAAAAACATTATTCATTTTTTTCAAAGCTACCGTACTATGGATGTTTCCATATTTTTGTATGCGATATTTTAACCCATTAAATACAAGTTTTGTATGTTTTCTCTCTCGCTATTATATAATATACATATTATATAATAAAAAATTAATATTTTATTTCTTTTTATAAATATCTTGATCTGGGTATTCATTAATAATTCAATATGATAATTAAAAATTAACATAAAAGAATATTGTTTTGTTAAATTTTTAATGTCTAGATTCGAAAAATAGACAATAGTTTAAAGGTTTCAAGTTTTTAAAATTTATTATCATAATCAGATATAATTATTAGATATTACAATAGGTATTTAATAATAATAATAATAGTATAGTATTTTTATTAAAATTAATATATGAATAACAAAAATAAGTTTTTATCATAAAATATATCTTCAAGTATTTTATGTTCATCTTGAAGTTTGTAAATGTTATTTGTATTTTTTTTTCCTGATGAAGATGTATGCTGAGTACGTGGAGTACATGGATTATTAATAAATATTAATACAGAACTACAACCTAAGGTCGTTTTATTTTAATATAATGAGTTCTGAAAAAAACTTTACTATGATTTTTATTCATCTTCTACTTATTCATTATGACCTGGTATTATAACCGCTGGTTAAATTTACTGTATAAGTAAATATATTTGCTAATTAAATAATCTTAAAAACAAATATTATTTCAATTATTTACTATTAGATTAATATTTAACTGCAAAACTTTGTTTAAAATGTTAGAAATACTAAGTAATATGTAAATATGTAAAAATTAATATATTAAAATTTCTTAAAGACTCTGATGTACATACATAGTTATAACACAAGAAACAGTGATATATTACTAATTTCAAATGTCAATGTATTGATTTTACAAGTTGTATCTATAATAAATTAAGAAATGTGCTTAAAAATATCGCTAATTTGAATAAATTTACAACAAATATTTAAAAATGTCTATTAATGTATTCCATTTGGATGAATATATATTGTAATAATTGCTTTCTGACATATTCTATGTCTTTTATGTAAGATCTTTACGATAAATAAAAATATAATAATAATTATTATTATTAATATTAGTTTTTTTAATACCACTAGAATAAAGTACTTTTGAAATAAATTAGCGTTAATAATACCGAGCGTAAATGACATATTAAATCGATTATACATATGTCATTCAAATTAAAATTTTGTTATTTAAAATGAGGGATTTTTTTAAAATAATTTCCTTTTGGCTTGAACATAAAAATATCATTAATGTACTTACAGATTATTTTATTTATAGATAAACAAAAAACTACACATCTATTTACTCAAAACTATATTATCTAATTTAAATA
The DNA here is from genome assembly GCA_963966155.1 of Clivina fossor. Taxonomy (NCBI): domain Eukaryota; kingdom Metazoa; phylum Arthropoda; class Insecta; order Coleoptera; family Carabidae; genus Clivina; species Clivina fossor. The sequence continues at coordinate 20,000,823 of OZ014561.1, read as the reverse complement.
TTTGCTTTGATTAATTTTTTTCTATCAAAAGTTTGTCAATTTCAAAACGATTCTGTATATTCTAATCATATCGTTTATTGTTTAAACAAACATACACATGAAAATTAAACTTAAATTATAAAAATATATGAACATTATTGTGTTCCCAGTAAAAAGGAAATACATCATTATTTTTTTTCTCATGCATACCTTTTTCTAATAATTTTAAATGTAAACATATAAAAAAAAACTGATGTGGGTAGTACATGACTTTCTTCTACAGTATTTTACCTTGAGCATAGAAAGCATTTCACCTTGATTAAACTGTGTAAAAAAATAAATAATACAATGTATTATCTGTATTTTCACTATTGTGACATATGTATGAGAGAATAATATAAGTATCGATTAGAAATGCCAGGTCGGATAATCCGGTTTATCCGGCTATTCGTATATTTTTGGTTTTATATTTTGTTAAGGATCAAGTAAATTAAATTAACATTAGTTTTGTTTAACGTAAAACTACTGAAAATTTAATGTGAATGAAGATAGAGTTGCTTGTCTGGATAGGAATTAATTTTGGGAGTAATAGAAAGATTTTGTGCCTCACTCTTTTGGGTAAATGGCGTGATTGTGTATGTATGTAAAACTGCATACTTTTCAAAATATATACCCACAAACTAAGCTTGTAGTACGTCAGTATTGCTGAAATTCGATAAATAGCTGACATTTCAGCCAGCAAACCGTTTTTAACAAAATTATGAATGAAAAGTTTGAAATTAAATTTTTTTTTTGGAATAGAAGTACTTCAAATTACTTAGAGTTTCGAAATATGGAAAAAAAATATTTTTTTTCAATTACCGCATTACCTATTATTAAATAAACTAGTACTGTATTATCTACTAGTATTATTATTAAAAACGTACAATTTATTCAAAGTAAGTATTATTTATTAAATTTACTTTTTTTTTTGTAATTTATATACAACAATACAGTAATTAATAACAATTTATTAAAAGTAGTATTTAATTTGAAGTTATATCAACTTAAAAACATGTATTTTTTTAATAAATAAAGTTGTAAAAACAGTAGATATTTTTATCATAAAACTTTTTGCAATATATTGACATATAATTTTTTTTTTAAACATCGAATTATTTATTACATGCATTTATGTATTATTTTACACTTTATCGTAAAATATAAATAATATAATAAACATATTTCACACAAAAAGTTATAAAAAATATACATTAAATATCACAGTTCTTTCAAATAAAAATCAGTTATAGGAGTATTTTTTTCATTTTCTGCAGTTTACAATAAGAATATTACATTATAAACAGTATTTCTTAGAATGTTCGTGATTTTACTTAAAATATCATTAGCAGTTAAAGCAACAAACAAATAATGAAATTTATAATATCACCGATAAATATTCGTTTGACTCAAGTAACAATATTTGTATACCTAGTTACTGATAATAATAGAAAAATAAAATTTTTAAAAATTCTTTTAAATTATCAGTGCATTTTTAGCATATTATAGTAATGACATAAGATAAAATAATAACATAGTTCAATTTCACCTCAAATTATAATTATTACATTCTTATCAATCTGACAGGTTTAACAATGAAAATAAATATTATTTTTTAACTTTAATCAATTGATCATTAAAAAATATCACAATCGATCACAAAGGATTAGAAAATAAATCATTTATGTTGTAAATACTAAAATAAACTTACCGGTATTATATTTGTAACTTCTGCTAAAATGTCATTGTTAATTGTATCACTTGGCGCGCAACATACATCGTAAAACGTTCCAGAAAATATCCAACAAAATACAAAAAGTTTCCGATAATTTAACGAGTAACTAATCATATTAATCCTCATATTTACACTGACAAATATCTTTATCAGTTGCACTTATACACAATAATTGATTTAACAAACTAATCAAAACGCAAGCAATTACATTGTCAAATAATGTATTTACAAGGTTTCTAACCAACAAAAAAAAACTAACGTTCGGCTCTTTTAATTGTATTTTAGCCCGTGGAATTGTTTCGTTGCTTTAACCGGTTTCTGTTGCTTGATCAAAACAACATTGGAAGAGCGCACACGCGTGTATGAACCCCACTATTTTAATATTCACGACTTATAACTGTGTAAACCGACGAATCTGTTCGGAATCCATGTGAACGCAACGTTGGCTATATTCATACTGAATTTGGATCACGTTGAAAGTTAGTAGTAGTATGTACTTGATATAGATAAGATTTTGGATTTCTCAAATTTATTTCACATATTTTATATTAGCTAGATTACATTCGATGATTACTATATTTATCTAAAAATATTTAATATATGTTTGAAAGAAACTGTGATAAAACATCTAAATGTAAATTAATTAATAATATAATTATTTATTTTTGTTATTTTTGCACAAAATGTGTAGTTGTAGTTAATTTTTATATATTTATATTTTTTTATATTATAAAAATTTAAAATTTATTCTTATAAATCAGTTTAAAAGTAAAATAGTCAAATACGAAAATAGTAAATTTATAATACTCGGAGAAAAATATTGTTTAGAACCAAGGTTTACACTTTTAAGTCAAAGTAATCGTGTTTTTGAACTATAAACTTGTGTTTTTTTCTAATGAAAGTAAAAGTTTTTACAAAAAAATATTAGTAAGTAACAGTATAACTAATTTAAAAGTTTAATATTTACTGTAAAAATAAAAATGATTCATAATTCTATAATTACATTTATTCCAGAAAATTACAATGGCCCGTATTCTCACCTCATTTATAAAATTGATTTTTGCCAAAAGTGCTTTTGACGTTTACTTAAAATTATTTAATAAGAACTTTATAATAGTTTATTTAAATTTTATAATACCAAATATAATAAAAATGATCAAAAATAGAAAAACTATTCATATTTGATCAAAAGCAGAAGCAAAAAATTATTTTGAAATTAATGATAAAGGCACTATTTCACGAAAAAGTGAGGTGAGAATACGGCCCTATGTTTCCAAAATAGTAAATAATTTTATACATTGCTTTCAAAATAATTACTCTGTTAGTTATTATTATTTTATTTCTATTAGAAAAAAAAAATATGTGTACATTTTAAAACCGTGTACTTTTGAGTTAAAAGTAAAAACTTCGGATTTAAAGTAAAATCTTGTTCAGTTGTTCAGTGTATGATTACGAGAAATCTTGGTGAAAATAATGCAAAATATGTATTTTATAAGAAATAGTTTTGAAATGAAAAGAATTTCTATTTACGTTTTATTATTTTCTCCGATTCAAAATTACATTATGTAGTAATAGTAGAAACAATATGACAGTCAAATACCTATTTATAGTTTCTATAACTCAAAATAAATATACTACTCTAAATGTGTCACTCTAGCGCAAGATAAATTAATGCACTAACTACGCCATTTAAAATATTCGTTCATGGCGCTAAGCGTAAATAAAACTGTAAACAATGACGTCAAAAATAAATTATTCCAATTTATTATCAGTTACCATGTTACTATATTGTAATATATTTTTTTTACAGAGAATTAAGAAATTTTCCTTGTTTTATTTCTAAGTTTTATCAATTTAAATAAAATTCCAAGTAATCGAAGATGATTTTAATTTATAAACTACAAATTTTGAATTATTTTCCTTATACTATTGCGTTTTATTAAAAATAATATTTCAAACTAAACAATGCCGCTTAAAAGTCATTTTCTAAAGTGACAAATCAAAATTTCAAGGTCACGTAATACTTAAATGCTAATAAATATAAATCTATACGTTTTTAAGAATTTGAGAGCTTGAATAATAGTAATAAAAATATCTATGGTAATTTTTATCACTTGTGTGTGTCCAAAAATAATTATACCCAAAAATATTTAAAGCAAATAATGTCCCTAAAACATATGTAACCAGGAAAACTGTTATGTTATGTGTGTTGTGCGTCAATAGATTTATAAATATATTTCCAGATAAATTTGAAAATCTATGTCTATAAAAATATCACACCAAAATAGCTGAACCAATTTTTAGGAGATTTTTCAATAATCTAAAGTTTAATTCGAGACCGGCTATTAAAATTTTAATTTAGAAAGGTAGTTTTGAAGAGTGACAACTAGTAAATAACATTAAGCGATAAATTTGAACTTTTTTTCGAGAACATAAGTTTGATGAGATGATTTTAATTTCCTTTACGGATATAATTACATAACAAATACAGTTTTTACGTTATGAGTATTTTTAATAATATCAACACAAAAATATTGCCAAAACAACGTTTGATATTTATTTTCGTTTTAAAGTAATTAATATTACATAAATATAATTTATTATTCAGTCAATCCTTCATTAATGTGACTTAATATTATCATCAAAAACAGACTTGTCTATTTAATTCAATCTATCTCTATATTTGAGTCCATTTTTACCATTTTTATCTATAAACAGTTTCCCAACAAAAAAAAATTCTTCAAAATTTTTGTCATTTTGCCATTATTAATTTACGTAGTCACCATTCAAATACAAACCCTTAAATATCTCCATATAATATAAAAATAGAGTTACACCATTTTCAAAGGCTCATTTGTTAATGATTTAACAACTTTCTTTGTTATATTATCAAAAACACAACTAATCGTAAGATAAATTGTCAATGTAATGTCTTCATCGCTCATAGTTTTTCTTTATCAAATATTTATCTTCTAACTTAAACTACTTCTTCAGAAATGATTCCTTAACATGTTCTTCTTCAAACGTTACCAAAAATACTATGATATTCGGATAATAATTTAAGCTTTTATGCATTTAGATTGCTGCTAAGTAAAAAAATATTCGTTCTTTGACAACTACAAATCCTAGATCACGTTTTTCGTAGATTGGAATGTAAATTTTTAACTAGTTGATCTATATTTAATAATTGTTTGAAGTCACAGTCTTCTTTATCTGCAAATCTAGATGAATTCTTTGTAAATGTAGGTGGTTCTTCAGTATATAAAATATAAAACAGAGTATAAAATGTAACTTAACCATACTTTAAAAACTATGGATCCAATTATATAATATGTGGGTTATGCACTAGTGTACATTCTACTTATAAAGCAAACAAAATCATAAATATTACTTACTAAATACATATTTTTAATGATAATTTTTGTAGTTTCTTCTGTATATACATTTTGCTGAAGTATATTCAGTATTTCCATTTGGTAATGGTTTATGACGTATTACAAAAAAGTTTTTGTAATACTATGTTAACAATAAAATTGTTTATAATAAAGTATAATTATTTATTTTTTACATTTCCAATATTCAATTTATCCAAAACAAAATCATGCTAGTTTGACAGATGTTGACATAAGCTCCTGGCGACATCATTTGTTACAACGTGAAACTAATAGTTATAGTAAACTTTTTAATTCCTACAATTTTAACTTATTTTAAATAATTATTTATTATAAAATTAAAAACATAAATCAGTATATATTACTATTTATGCTAAATTATTATTATTTTATAAAAAAAATATATATTTCTTAATATAAATAACAGATGTCGCCATAGTTCTACATATTTCCATTATGTCAGTGTGTGTTTAAAATGAACAAAATATAAATGTGAATTTTGTTTAGTAAATTAACCGTAATAAATAGATTTCAATTAATTTATTAATTAAATTATAGTTTTAAGTATAATGTATTATAAAGTATTAGTAAAAATGATATGGACTTTTGAATTTTTTATATGATCTATTCACACATTTTTCTTAAAATTTAAGTAAGCAATAACTAATATTAAAAATTAATTTTGAGTAAAATTAGTAACTAAGGCAGCAAAAATATTTATTGCTAGACTAGTTGCCAAGAATTTATCGATAATAATCAGTCAAATATCGAGGTCAAAGACATGCACTGGTAAGTGTGAGATTTAGAGCGTCGTTCTCATTATAAAACGGTGGTATAAATAAAACCGACGACACGATTCATATTACGAGCAAATAATACAATCATAATTAGCAAAATTATAATCCAAACCAGAGATCCTTGTAATACAGTATCGTATTTCCTAACCTTATAAATCGTTTTCAATTTCAACCATTAATATTTTTATAATGACATATTCTATTACAATTATTTTTTTTATTGATTGTTCTTAATTGCATTTGTCATTTTATGAACTTTTTTAATAAGCATAATTAATAAATGATTATTTATGTATAGTAATTTTCTGTTATTTAATAGTTAAATATGAAAAATTATTAGCAGATTTTATATTTTTAAACCTACATGTTATAACCAAAAAAATATTTTATTTATAATGTAATAATTACAAATTATTATTTTATTTCAATACAGGAATTAGATTACTATATTATAATATTTCTAAAATTTTAATTTAAAAATAATCAAACTAGTTAACTAACTAATTAACAGGAATAAACAATATTTAAATATTGGCAATACTTTTTTCAAATGTCATTTGTTTTTGGTGCTGATATACAATATTTCTACTTATTAAAGTTTATAACTTTTTAATTAAGTGATGATAGTTAATATTAATAATAAATACGTGTAATTACTTTAAAATAATGTTATTGGACAATTTTTGTTGTGTTATAAGTTTGTAAATAGACAGTATGTTAATATATATTAAGTTCTGAGTAGACATACCGCGTATAAAAAGTTTGTGAAAGAAATGATCCAGAAAATCTGAAATCTTTCGAACAATCAAAGGTGTGGCAAATTGCATTCAAGGTAAGTTGATTTATGTTAATGTTAATAACAAACTGTCAAGTTGCTAAGGATTCAATTCTTTCTTCGTTACAACAATCTCATAAATATAAATGTCATTTTCTCTTTTTACTTTTGTTATTCAAGCAATCAAGTTTTAATAAAATAGGTTATCAAATTGAATAGTAAACATATAAGTGTAATGTAAATTTGATTTTATATTTATTAATTTTAGTTTTTATACATTTTATTTTTAAATACGAAAATAATAAAGTGATTTGCAGGTTACGTACTGTAGTATACATGTTCTCGACATTGGCGCCGTGGCTTAGTTGGTTAAAGCGCCTGTCTAGTAAACAGGAGATCGAGGGTTCGAATCCCTCCGGGGCCTCGTTGATAAATATTTTTCGTTTTTTTTTTTTTTTAAATATTTATATTATATATATACTAAATTATATTGTTTTTTTTTTATTGTATTATATTTTAGCTTCTTTAAATTAATTTTTTAATATAAAATATCAGAAATTTTTGTTTATTACAGATGTTATTATTAATATAAATTTTTTAGAGAATTTTAATCATAGCTTTGGTGAGAAATGAATTACGTTATTATTGTTTTATTAATAATGTGAGAGTTAAAATTTAAATATTAATTCGAGATTAAATTTGAGTATATATTTCACAAGAGAGAGTTAAATTAAATCCTAAGTTAAATAGTTACAGAGGTGGAGTTAAAATTTAAGCTTGAATTAATGGAACTTGTGTTTTTTTGAGAAAAATATAGAATATCACAATTACTATTTTTTTTTATTTAAGTAAGTAATAAAGTAAGGATGTTATATAGACTAAAAAAATAATGAAATATATTAAACTAAAACGTTCAACGTTTCGACGAACTCAATGTCCGTCTTCGTCAGGAACAATAATACAAATACTGGGTAATAAAATAAGTAATTAGATCATAAGAGAAGCAATAGAAATATATAAAGAAAAAGATAACATAAATCACTCTGAAGACATACTGAGTTAAATTAAATTTGGCTTCCATTAATTAAAAATCTATAAAAATATATTTCTTTTATTGTGATGAAGACGGATGTTGAGTTCTTCGATACGTCGATTACAAATAAATATTAATACAAAACTTTAACCTATAGCAGTTTTATTTTAAGGGGGAAAATACATGTAACTACCTAAAAAATCGAGGTTTTTCAGATTTTTTTGGGGAAACGAAGCGATATACAATACCGGGGTTTTTCATTTTATATCACATATACATTCATCTGCATTTTTTCCATGTGTGTCCAATTTTTTTTTTTAATTTTTACTTAAAGATATTTATTCGTTGATGTATTTTGTTCTATATGAATCACCGAAACTGAAAAAAATTTGAATATTTCATCATTTTAACTCAGGCTGAAAAAAATGTTCAAATTTTCACTAATTTTTTTCGACTTTGGACACCCCTAAAAATTATTTAATGTTAATGTTTTTATCATATTAGTGGTTCATATAGAATAATATTCAATTATCTTTCGGACGCGCTATTATAAGACCCATTTAAATAAAAATTGATTGAGTAAATATATTAATAGATTCTAATGTCTATATTTGCTGTAATGAAATAAATAATTTTTACTACATTCTGGAATTCCAAAATTTTTGTTTCTATTTTTTTGTCTATGTAACTGGCTAGTTAATATATAAGTGTGTGTGTATTAAGGGCCAATAATAATGCACCTGCAATCGTACGCCCTTGGCAAACTTTACCGTCTGCTCAATCGATAACGACGTCCGACAAGAGCGAGATGCGCGTCGCTAACTGCGTCACACACACACACACACACACACACACACACAAACGACCAAATAAAAAATTATGTTTATTTTTATAATTTTATATTCTACTGGAGTCGGTAAAAAAATTGGTCGAATCCCGACTCCAACTTGAATTTTTTTTTTGTAACTCCGATTCCGACTTCAACTCGCAACTTTTAATAATTATATCGAATTTGGGATCGTTTTGTCAAGCACGTGAAAAAAAAAACACCTTAATATATATTAGGGTGGTCCTTAAAAAAAAATTTTGCAAACCGGGCAGAAAATGATATTTTGATATGAGAAAATAAGAAAAAAACGCATGTAACATATTTTTTTAATCACTATTTACTGGTGCCTCAAACGCAATAAAGTTTTTGAAAAACGATAATAAAATGACCTCTATTAAAATAAAACTACTTTAGATTAAAGTTCTGTATTTGTATTTATTTAAAATTGACGTTTCGATGAAACTAAACTTCTGTCTTTTTCAGGATGAAGACGGACGTTGAGTTTTATCGAAACGTCGATTTTAAATAAATACTGATACAGAACTTTAATCTAAGGCAGTTTTTTTTAATATAATGAGTTCTGAAATATATTTTACTACGTTAAAATGACCTCTTTCTACATAGGCAACATGGTAATGTAATATTAATATTATAATACTCTTGAAGAAAATATACTTTTTTCAATGCGTTTTTAATAACATAGCTACTTCAGATAAAACAGTAACATTTTTTTCTTCAAACCTAATGCTTAAAGTTCTCATGACATAATAAAGATAGATAATCTAAGAGCATTTTTAAATAGTTCATTTAAAATACTTCTCAAGTAGTCAAATCGTTATAACTTTTAAAACGAACGACTTACATCTGATATTGTTTATGTTTATAGTATTTTAAATGCTTGAAATTCTACTTAACAAAAAGAAAAAAAATTGTTACAGGAATATAAATGTAGTATTTATATTTATAGCACATTCATTGGGTACATAACTGAAATGAAATAACGACATGAAAAAGAATATCAGATTACGGAAAAAAGTTTTACATGTTTGAATATGTTATGCGAGTTTTTGTATTTTTAACAAAAATTTGGGTCAAATTGTACATATTACATGATTTTTGTTAATGAACTGTCTGACATCCGTAACTTTAAATAATGTATTTTTATTTGTAAAAGGTTATAGATTTAACGGCTACTTTTATAAGATATACTTTTAGTTTTAATTAAGGATGAGGCTATTTATACATACGATATGTATACGCAATTGGCTATTTATACATACTAAAAAAAAAAACCTAAACCAACCTACTAACCTAACCTACCCTAAATAGCCAATTGCGTAAAAATACTGTATGTATAAATAGCCAATTGCGTATACAAACCGTATGTATAAATAGCCACTTTCTTTAATTAAAGTAAACTTAACCCGGCAAAAAAACTTTGGCCCGTATTCTCACCTCACTTTTAGAAGTGATTTTTGACAAAAGTGTTTTTGACGTTTACTTAAAATTATGTTTATTATGTTTTAATTAGTTTATTTAAATTTTTGTAATACGAGTATTAAATATAAAAAAATTAATCAACAATAGAAATATTATTCATATTTGATAAGAGATAGAAGTAAAAATTTATTTTAAAACAAAAAATAAAAGCACTTTTTCATAAACAAAAAAGGTGATTTTAAATTGTACTGGCATAATTATTACTGCTATCAATAAAACGATGATTTTTTGTCAATTTTTAAAACTTCTTACTTTCCGAAAAATGTCAAAGTGGTCTATATATGGGTTTACCCATATACTTCTAATCTTGTTATTTTTATTTTATTATAATGAGTTCTGAAAGATTGTTAAAAATCTCAGATCTGAAGCAAAAATTTTCTCTAAACAGGGTTACGTTCTTCAGTAATCATATCTCTTTTTGAACGTAACGAAGCATAATAAACACAACATTAATAAATATTTATCAACGAACAGACTTTAATTTGTACATTTTGTAACTATACGAATTGAAATTCATGTTAAATGTGCGAAATTTATCACTTTCTAATAAAATTTAAGCTATATAATTACATTTAATATGATTTTCACTTTGATTCAAATAAAATAATAATCCTATTAGACGTTGAAATCAAATTAATTTAGAAAGTATGTAAATTTCGTGTCATATGTTTGCGTTACAAGGCTGGGTGCGAAACGCGGCGCATACGAAATAATTGACGCTTGGCGTCCCCGTTTCGACGTCGCGTTAGGGACGCCTAGGCGTCGCTTTGTTTTGTTCTCTTTGTTTAAGCGGCTGTCTATCTTACTTTACTCGCTAATTAGTTAGTTTGTCGTTTGTTTTCGGTGAATTTTTTACAAGTTTATGAAATATACAAATGTGTTACAGTAGGTTGCTTTTTTTAAATAATAAATTGAGAGTTAATTTTTTTATATTTCTATTTTTAAACAGGTAGTTAGTTAAGTATCTAGTTGATGTATGTAAAAAAAAATAATTGAAATATTACTTATGAACAGGGCCGGATTTACCAATTAGCAAAACGCTTCACGTTTAAAAGGACATAACAAAAGTTTAGGTTAAAGTTCTGTATTAATATTTATTTATAATTGACGTTTCGACGAACTCAACGTCCATTTTCATCAGGAAAAGTTATACAAATGACATTTACAGTAAATAAACAGAACATAGAAACAAGTTGTTAGGTAACAAATAAGTAAGTAGATTTATAGATTTTTAGTTAATGGAAGCTAAATTTTTATTTAAGTCAGTGCTTTCATAGTGTTATTTTAAAATTGCTTGTCTGGATAGGAATGTTTGGAGGTACGTAGCGTCATTTGTATGTATTTTAGAATATGACATGTTGAGCGAATGTCTAATGAACGTTTGGTTAAAAAGATTTATTTGAATGATTTTGATGGTATACGTTTGCGTGGACGTCCGATGAGTAGTTGGAGAGTGGTATGATTGAGAGGGTGGCTTGCGTGAGCGAAAGTTTCCAAGTAGTAGGAATAAAAGAGCATGTATGAGAGGAATTATGAATGTGGATGAAGCGAAAGTTGCTTGTTTGGATAGGAATGTTTGGAGGCGACTGATTTCGGAATGATGAAAAGAGTACCTTTTGGGTACATGGCGTGATTGTGTATGTATGTATGTATGTATAAAACTTTGAAAAACTAAAAAAAAATCTTATTATATTATCATTTATTTTCTCTAATGTTCACAAGATGTATAAAAACATTAAACATGAATGGTTATTGTGTGGACATCTGTGCAAAACCACAGAACCGCGCCTAGCCGCAGATTGTCTCGCGGTTGACCTGACGTGACCCTGACCTGTGCGGGGTCATCGCGGTGACCTAACACCTTCTGTCCCCTCACGTTGGGTACCGGCTTTCTCTAAAATCCCCCCCCCCCTTCCCATCCAGACCTAAGTCATCGTGGAAACGGAAGAGATCTTAGCATGTGATATTGATGCATCTGGCTGTGAGAAACATTTTGCTACCGTGTTTCCTTTCGTAATATAAGTACGTACACTTTAAAATTTCTATTATATATATATATATATATATATATATATATATATATATTTATATATATATATATATATATTTATATATATATATATATATATATGGATTTTGTGTATTTTCTATTTCTACACACGCACACACACACACACACACACTTAACACGTTCACGGACAGTAAAAATTTCAGTGAGCTACAAAAATAGACAGGCAATTTTTTTTTGAAACTAGTTGTACTATCCGAAATTTGAAAGAAAAATAAAGAAAAAATGAAAAAAAAAAATACAAATAAAAAGTATCTAATGAATTAGTTGGTCATTACTTTGAAATGTATATTAATTACAAAAATTTAAAACTTAAAATTAAATGAGTAAAAATTGGCTTTAAAATTTGAATGCTATAGTATTCATGTCAAATTGCGTCAGTATGAAAATGAATGCTATAGCATTTACGTCCGCGAACGTGTTAAGAAAATTTCATACAGTAATGTTAAAATTTAGTCAAATTTAATTAGAAAAAGAAAGAATGGGAACTTAACAAAATTTTATTCTACACTGTAAAAAAAAAAAATAAATAGCGAAATTACAGAAAATACAGCAGTAAAATTTTATCTATAAAAAAAACTGTAATTTAATTTTACTATAAATATTCTGAATTTTGATGGTATACGTTTGTGTGGACGTCCGATGAGTAGTTGGAGTGGTATGATTGAGAGTGTTTTGCGTGAGCGCAAGTTTTCAAGAAGTAGGAATAGAAGAACATGTATGAGAAGAATTATGATTGTGGATGAAGCGAAAGTTGCTTGTTTGGGGGCGACTGATTTCGGGATGATGAAAAGAGTTTGTGCCACACCCTTTTGGGTACATGGCGTAATTGTGTATGTATGTATGTATTCTGTATTTCTACCTTAAAATTATGTAATTTTGTACATAATTCATAATAATCACATAAAATAAATAAAAAATGACTTAATAAGTATATAAAATTGCTTATTTTCTGGTTTACTAGTGTTCAAACAAAATGTTAGAAAATCAATCAGTAATTTTACAATTATTCAGAAGTTTATGACTTGTTTTTTTTTCTGATATAATAAATAAGGCTAACGCGACTGATGTTACATGTAATAAACTTCTAACAGCTACAGTTCCGTTAGAAAGCATTTTCGGACATATATTTATATGAAGTTTTTTATTTAGATTACTCATAGGAATCATCCGGTGTAGTTTTTCTCCGACGTCATAAATCACCCTGTATATTAATATAGAACTACAACCTAGAGCCGTTTTATTTTCTATAATGAGTTCTGAAAGATTTTTGATTATGTTACTATATATCTCATCATTTGTCGTTTACTATCAAAACATCTAGTATATGGGCACTATATTTTAATAAAGTAAATAATGCATCTTGTATACTATATCCTCATATAAATACATATACTTATTTACGTACCTAACTACATAGGAAACAATGTATTCCAAAATTCTCGCATTAAAAATAAATAAACAAAAGCCTCAAAATTTCCAAGTCACTGAATAATACATAAGATTTGGTATCTTATAGTGTGTATCTTTAGCACACACATACTGTCTCTCTCTAGATTGTATACAACATCCGTTTAACTTTTGTAAGAATACGATGATAAAGTAGATGAAGAAGGAATTAGACAAAGACAACTAGAAAGGGCAGATGAACTTAGATAAAGAAATGCATATTTGCATTCTGTATTTCGAAATCATGTCTTGTTAAGTTATCGCACACGTTTCATACTTTCAACAAGAAAAGAATAATAATAATAATACTTTATTAATTAACGGTAGTAAAAACAATACATAGAAATTTTACAATAGAAACAAAATTACAATATATGAACATTTTAATCTAGAATAAAGTATAGTACATATTATCTCGCTATAAGAAATTGATTCTTGTGCGCGAGTTTTTAAATTCTAAGTTATATATAAAAAAAGAAGTTTTACAAACAGTAAGTGATTAATTTATAATATTTATTTGCACTTATATCGAACTTTATTTAGCTTCTTGCTTAATTAATTAAATTATAATATATATTTACAAAATTATAAAATTATACGAAATTTACAAATGTAGCATATGAGTGACATATATAATTTATCAAATTATTTACTTAATTAGTAGCTTGCATTGAATTTATTCAAGTAAATTTTATAAATTTCAAACTTCAAAAGTTTCTCAGTTTTTTGAATCTTTAATATATTTCAGTAATTTATTATATTGAAGTAATCCATTGCGAAATATATTGGCCCGTATTCTCACCTCAGTTTTTCGTGATAAAGTACTTTTATCATTAATTTCAAAATAACTTTCTGCTTCTGTTTATCATCAAATATAAACTTTTGAGCATTTTTATTATATTTAGTATTATAAAATATAAATAAAGTCCTTAATAAATAAATTTAAGTAAACGTCAAAAGTACTTTTGGCAAAAATCACTTTTATAAATGAGGTGAGAATACGGGCCATTGTTAGTAGTACTACTTTTAGTCTAACATCATAATTATTTATGTTCATTGCTATTAAATTTCAGATTGCCACTTAAATATTTCGGAAGCTAACCATGTTTCATTTTAAACATAAAAATAATTGCAAATATTTCTTGTAAGAAAGATTTAATATTTAATCATTTTAATTTTTTTTTTAAGTTTCCAAGTAGTAGGAATAAAAGAGCATGTATTGGAGGAATTATGAATGTGGATGAAGCGAAAGTTGCTTGTTTGTATAGGAATGTTTGGAGGCGACTGATTTCGGGATGATGAAAAAAGTTTGTGTCACACCCTTTTGGGTACATGGCGTGATTGTGTATGTATGTATGTATGCATGTAATTTTCTTATCATATTGTTAATGGGTTCGTATCTATTACACCGCAAAGTTAAAAAAGGAAGGACGTTTATTTAACATAGTAAAAATCTTTCAGAACTCGTTGTATTAAAATAAAACGACTTTAATTTGTAGTTCTGTATTAATATTTATTAATAAGCGCCGTACTCAACATACTTCATCAGGAAAATTGATAAAATTGATAAAAAAGTCAAAAATACTAGTAACTAGATTAAATAATGAGTTCTGAAAGATTTTTTACTATATATTTATTTTATCTGTATTTTCATCATGAATCATTTATCATTCAATATAAACATCATCAATATCAATTCAACACAATTGATATTAAAACCAAAAATACTGTTTAAAAAAAAATCCACAAAAATCCAACTTTAAAACAATATAAATCAAATGACTCTTCTATTATTTAGACAATTGAAAAATTGTCTTATAATTTATTACACGGTACTTATTCTCTATTATACCACGAGTTAATATCTAATATATTTGCGTTTGTGTATCGTTTCTGGTTGGAACCAATGATCAAGCACGTTAAAAGGGTGTGCAGGGGTTGAGGGTGGAAAGATAAGAGGGGATTGAATAGGGGGTGGGGGGCGAAATGCATTTCCCAAAAGGGAAATAGATCCCTTAGGAACGGTCTCGTTACCAATCTCAGGAGGGGTCGACCCTCTTTTATTTTAGCGTATTTGTGCCCAGTCACGCTGTGGTTGTGATACTGTTTCCACTTTGTGACGCTGTGATTGTTTACGTAATTGTGGTTTTCTTTTGTTTTATTTGTCGATTGTTTTTTGTTTAGGGGTGGAGAGGGGGGATGTACGAATGTGGAAATATTTGGATTGAATGAAAGCTGTAGAAGAATTATCGTGAGGAAATTATTTGAATAAAGTTATGATTATAAACATAGTGATTATCAAATATAATTTTGTTAATATAATAAAAAATCTTTCAGAACTCATTATATTAAAATAAAACGGCTTCAGGTTACAGTTTTGTATTAATATTTATTAATAATCGACTTACTTAGAGAAACTGATACAAATGATATTTACATTAAATAAACAGAACATAAAAACAAGTTACTAGATAACAAACTACAAATAAGAGATCATAGATACACAATCACGCTATGTACCCAAAAGGGTGTGGCACAAACTCTTTTCATCATCCCGAAATCAGTCGCTTTCAAACATTCCTATCCAAACAAGCAACTTTTGCTTCATCCACATTCATAATTCCACTCTCATACATGCTCTTTTATTCTTTCTACATGGAAACTTTCGCTCACGCAAGCCACCCTCTCAAACATACTACTCCAACTACTCATCGGACGTCCACGCAAACGTGTATACCATCAAAATCATTCAAATAAATCTTTTTAACCAAACGTTCATTAGACATTCGCTCAACATGTCCGAACCATCTGAACTGACACTAACACGGGGCAACTTTTGCTACAACATTTTTTTCAATTTCACACTCATCATACACTAATCTATTTCGTACCCGATCTCTCCTATTTACACCACATACCCCACGTAAAAATTTCATTTCCACAGCAGTCATTTTCCGTTTATGCTTTTGCAACCAAACCCAACGAGATCATAAAATTTATAAATTATTAATTAAAAGAAGCCAAATTTCAATTCTCACTGATTGATTTTTTTTCTTTATACAATTCTATTGATTATTTTATCAATCTGCTGTTAATATTGATTGAATCTTGGAATTATTACAGCATTTTCGAATTTTACATCATGAATTTGTTGAATTATGTCCAATTTTTTTTAAACCATATTTTTAATGTTAAATATTTTTCATATGTATGAAAGTGCTCTCTTGTAGTGTGCTGGTATTCAAATACATTATGGCTGTAAATCTATTTAGAGTTCTATTTAGTGCTCTAGTATATGTCTAGTGCCCGTAAAACATACGTGAGAGAATGTACGAAACGTTCAGCTATTCAAAACATTATCATCAACGTTATAATAGACATTTGTTAAATTTATTTTTAAATTCTAAAAAAAAATCTGTTCTTAAGATTACTTTAAATGGCAATAATTTGTAAATAACTATTTGAAATAAATTATGAATAAATAGTAATCTTCAAGCTTTTATGGTTGATATTCATTGAATTTATCGAATTTTCTGTGCTGATATGCCATGGTTGATCTATCTTG